>JBBDGP010003541.1:0-37500 GCA_037952835.1 Lithobates septentrionalis | reverse complement strand
CCGTAGGGTTCAATATTGAGTTGGCCACCCTTTGCAGCTATAACAGCTTCAACTCTTCTGGGAAGGCCGTCCACAAGGTTTAGGAGTGTGTCTATGGGAATGTTTGACCATTCTTCCAGAAGCGCATTTGTGGGGTCAGGCATTGATGTTGGAGAGAAGGCCTGGCTTGCAGTCTCTGCAGTCATCCCAAAGGTGTTCTATCGGGTTGAGGTCAGTCAAGTTCCTCCACCCCAAACTCGCTCATCCATGTCTTTATGGACCTTGCTTTGTGCCCTGGTCCAAATCATTTGGTGGTCCGGGGATTATGGTGTGGGGTTGTTTGATAGGGGTTGGGCTTGGCCCCTTTGTTCCAGTGAAGAGAAGTCTTAAGGCATCATCATACTAAGACATTTTGGACAATTTCATGCTCCCAACTTTGTGGGAACAGTTTGGGGATGGCCCCTTCCTCTTCCAACATGACTGCGCACCAGTGCACAAAGCAAGGTCCATAAAGACATGGATGAGCGAGTTTGGGGTGGAGGAACTTGACAGTATGAGAGAGTGAGAGCGATAACACCAAATTTAACACACCTGCTCCCCATTCACACCTGAGACCTTGTAACACTAACGAGTCATATGACACCGGGGAGGGAAAATGGCTAATTGGGCCCAATTTGGACATTTTCCCTTAGGGGTGTACTCACTTTTGTTGCCAGCGGTTTAGACATTAATGGCTGTGTGTTTCGTTTTTTTGAGGGGACAGCAAATTTACACTGTTATACAAGCTGTACACTCACTACTTTACATTGTAGAAAAGTGTCATTTCTTCAGTGTCGTCACATGAAAAGATAGAATAAAATATTTTCAAAAATGTAAGGGGTGTACTCACTTTTGTGAGATACTGTATATATCTTTCACCATGTACAAATATAACTACAAACTATGCACAGTAGATTATTACATTTTTTAAACATTTTTAGAAAGTAACAATTTGCTACTTAAAATTGTCACCAATATTCCTGTATGGAAAAAATGGATGAGAAGCTTGTTGTGTGCTGGAAAAAAAGCTCCCCTTTATACTAACTTTTGTATTTACTACCTATATAGGTAACAACCCTACTAAAAATGTCACACATTATCTGAATGAATAGATCGGACAATGGCTAGTAGGTTAGCAGAGATTAAAGGATAAGTTCACCTTCCATAACATGTTAAATGTTACACCCATATTCAAGGTGTAACATGTTACTAAATCAGCAGCCCCCACAGCATTGTGATAGTGGGCGGGGAATCTTCTCCCCACACCCACTATCGCGATTTAAAGACAGGGGCTTCACCCACCCAGCTGTGTCATTTATTCACAGAGTTCCGTGAAAGAATAAACTACAACAACCATCAAGCATTGCGGCTGACAGCTTGTAGTTGTCAATGAACTACGAGGGAGCTGATGAGCGCTCTCGTAGTTCATTGATTCTTCCTGCAGTTCAGTAACTGCCAGCCCACAGGGGAGGTACAGGAAGACAGCTACATTAACAGTCTGCAGGAGCCTGGCTTTACAGGCTCCTAATAAAAAAATAATGAGTGTACTTTTTTAACTGCACTTTTTTAACTGCAAACAATGTCCATTAATTATTATTTTTAAAAAAAGATGAACTGAAACATAAGCAAACACTCCAATATATATTCAAGTCGCAGCGACTTCAAAGTAGTCCCTGCACTACTTTGGTCCGACTTTGATGCGACTTGAGGTCCAAAGACCTCAAGACTAAAAAGGCACTGCTTCACATAGTGTCAAAGTCATGTCAAAGTCACGGCAAAATCACGGCAAAGTCTGGAGACTTTCAGGTCTCACAAGTGTGAAAGGGGCCTAACACAACCATTCTCAATCAAGGTTCCATGGAACCTCAGGGTTCCTCCAGAAGTTGCTGGAGGTTTCTTAAGCTGTGGCTTATTGACCTCCCATCTGATGGTGCTTGCATAGTTCTGGGGCCAACACCACTTGGCAGAGCCAGTAGCATGAAAGCAATGATCTTTTTAGCTGTCTGTAAGAGTGGCATTCTGACCATCACTGTAAGGGCAGCATTATACCTACTGGTCTCCATAGCAGGGAACATTCTTCCCACTGGTCTCCCAATTAGGGAACATTCTTCCCACTGGTCTCCCAATTAGGGAACATTCTTCCCACCGGTCTCCAAAGTAGGGAAAATTCTTCCCAAGAGTCTCCAAATTAGGGAAAATTCTTCCCATTGGTCGCCAAAGTAGGGGACATTCTTCCCACAGGTCTCCAAAGTAGGGAACATTCTTCCCACTGGTCTCCCAATTAGGGAACATTCTTCCCACCTGTCTCCAAAGTAGGGAACATTCTTCCCACCGGTCTCCAAAGTAGGGAAAATTCTTCCCAAGGGTCTCCAAATTAGGGAAAATTCTTCCCATTGGTCGCCAAAGTAGGGGACATTCTTCCCACCGGTCTCCAAAGTAGGGAACATTCTTCCCACCGTTCTCCAAAGTAGGGAACATTCTTCCCACCGGTCTCCAAAGTAGGGAACATTCTTCCCACCGGTCTCCAAAGTAGGGAACATTCTTCCCACCGGTCTCCAAAGTAGGGAACATTCTTCCCACCGGTCTCCAAAGTAGGGAACATTCTTCCCACTGGTCTCCAAAGTAGGGAACATTCTTCCCACCGGTCTCCAAAGTAGGGAACATTCTTCCCACCGGTCTCCAAAGTAGGGAACATTCTTCTCACCGTTCTCCAAAGTAAGGAACATTCTTCCCACCGGTCTCCAAATTAGGGAAATATCTTCCCACCGGTCTCCAAATTAGGGAAAATTCTTCCCATTGGTCGCCAAAGTAGGGGACATTCTTCCCACCGGTCTCCAAAGTAAGGAACATTCTTCCCACCGGTCTCCAAATTAGGGAAATATCTTCCCACCGGTCTCCAAATTAGGGAAAATTCTTCCCATTGGTCGCCAAAGTAGGGGACATTCTTCCCACTGGTCTCCAAAGTAGGGAACATTCTTCTCACTGATCACCAATAAGGAAAATTCTTCTCACTGATTACCAATGTAAGGAGTATTCTTCTCACTGGTCACCAAAGTAAGGAGCATTCTTCCCACTGAACACCAATGTAAGGAGCATTCTTCTCACTGACCACCAATGTAAGGAGCATTCTTCTCACTGATCACCAATGTAAGGAACATTCTTCCCACTGATCACCAATGTAAGGAACATTCTTCTCACTGACCACCAATGTAAGGAGCATTCTTCTCACTGATTGCCAATGTAAGGAGCATTCTTCCCATTGACCATCAATGTAAGGAGCATTCTTCCCACTGACCACCAATGTAAGGAACATTCTTCCCACTGACCACCAATGTAAGGAACATTCTTCCCATTGACCACCAATGTAAGGAACATTCTTCTCACTGATCACCAATGTAAGCAGAATTCTCCCCACTGATCACCAATGTAAGGAGCATTCTTCCCACTGACCACCAATGTAAGGAACATTCTTCCCACTGATCACCAATGTAAGGGACATTCTTCTCACTGATCACCAATGTAAGGGACATTCTTCTCACTGATCACCAATGTAAGGAACATTCTTCTCACTGATCACCAATGTAAGCAGAATTCTCCCCACTGATCACCAATGTAAGGAGCATTCTTTGCAATTAATTGGTTTTAGTAGGGGTTCCCCATGGCCTTAAAAATATTTCAAGGGTTCCTCTGGGGTAAGCAGGTTGGGAAAGACTGCTTTAGTAAGTGCCCATAATATGAAAGAGCATATAGAAATAACTTGTAATCATGGTTTCTTTAGGGACAGGCTCATCAAGCCGTGCCGCAGCCTGTGCGAGGCGGTAAGGAACAGCTGTGCACCAATCATGGCTTGCTATGGATACCCCTGGCCGGAGATTCTGAAATGTGATCAGTTTCCTATTGACCACGGCATGTGCATCTCCACAATAACAAATGGCACCAGCAATCGGAGAAGTAAGTCCTATCTATACGGCTTTAAATTGTTGATGAGGCAGGAACTCCACATTGGTGTTCTCCAGGGACCGGGGTTCTATACTTTGTCACCTTACAATTTCTGAGAGCTTTCTTCCTATCGCATAAAACACATACAAATTTCTACATCTGCTGTAAAGGAGTCAACTTGAAGCACATCTGTTCTTGTGAATTGGCAGAATACAAACTGGGAGACCCTTGCCAATTATTGGGGGGGGTCTATGCACACAGACAGAAAGACAGACGTGGTATATATCAAACTTTGCTCAAATTTGTGTTATAAAACGGACATCACTGCAAATTTAATCATACACTCTGCCTCAATCTGTGAAAATACTAAGTGCAAAATGTGCAATAAAAAACTCATATATCATATACAGTGCATATACAATAAAGTGCTACGTGCAATATACACGATATTGTCAAAAGTATTGAGACGTCTGCCTTTACACGCACATGAACTTTAATGGCATCCCAGTCTTAGTCCATAGGGTATGCACTTCTTCTGTGTATTTAGCAGTTTCCCTGGAGTTAATCAAAAAGCAGAACCTGCCTATGTAGATACAGTATAAGTGTGTGTATATGTGTAGGTATTTATAGACTATAATACCAAAAGTTTTGGGACACCTGCCTTTACACGCACATGAACTTTAATGGCATCCCAGTCTTAGTCCATAGGGTTCAATATTGAGTTGGCCCACCCTTTGCAGCTGTAACAGCTTCAACTCTTCTGGGAAGGCCGTCCACAAGGTTTAGGAGTGTGTCTATTGCCGTTACACACGGGCGGACTTTTCGACTGGACTGGTCCAACGGGGCGAATCCGTCGGACAATCCGACTGTGTGTGGGCTTCATCGGACCTGCAGCGGACTTTTTCGGTTGAAAATCAGACGGACTTTAGATTTGGAACATGTTTCAAATCTTTCCGACGGATTCGAGTCCGGTCGAAAAATCCACTCGTCTGTATGCTAGTCCGACGAACGAAAACCGACGCTAGGGCAGCTATTGGCTACTGGCTATCAACTTCCTTATTTTAGTCGTACGTCATCACATCATCTTCCTTGCATGATACACATGAAAGACAGAAATTTAGATCTTTGCCACTTTTTTGGTTTCTGACAAACGGAAAAAATATGGACTTGAAATTTTTTGCACATATATACAGTAGCTCAGAAAAGTGAGTACACCCGACAAATTTTTATAAATATTTTATTCTATCTTTTCATGTGACAACACTGAAGAAATGACACTTTGCTACAATGTAAAGTAGTGAGTGTACAGCTTGTATAACAGTGTAAATTTGCTGTCCCCTCAAAATAACTCAACACACAGCCATTAATGTCTAAACCGCTGGCAACAAAAGTGAGTACACCCCTAAGTGAAAATGTCCAAATTGACAACATCACGGAGCTGGTGGATGTTAGAGACCTTGCGCTCCTCCACCTTCCGTATGAGGATGCCCCACAGAGGCTCAATAGGGTTTAGGTCTGGAGACATGCTTGGCCAGTCCATCACTTTAGCCCTCAGCTTCTTTAGCAAGGCAGTGGTCATCTTGGAGGTGTGTTTGGGGTCGTTATCATGTTGGAATACTGCCCTGTGGCCCAGTCTCTGAAGGGAGGGGATCATGCTCTGCTTCAGTATATCACAGTACATGTTGACATTCATGGTTCCCTCAATGATCTGTAGCTCCCCAGTGCCGGCAGCACTCATACAGCCCCAGACCATGAGACTCCCCCCACCATGCTTGACTGTAGACAAGACACACTTGTCTTTGTACTCCTCACCTGGTTGCGGCCACACACACTTGTCACCATCTGAACCAAATAAGATTATCTTGGTCTCATCAGACCACAGGACATGGTTCCAGTAATCCATGTCCTTTGTCTGCTTGTCTTCAGCAAACTGTTTGCAGGCTTTCTTGTGCATCATCTTTAGAAGAGGCTTCCTTCTGGGACGACAGCCATGCAGACCCATTTGATGCAGTGTGCGGCGTATGGTCTGAGCACTGACAGGCTGACCCCCCACCCCTTCAACCTCTGCAGCAATGCTGGCAGCACTCATACGTCTATTTCCCAAAGACAACCTCTGGATATGACGCTGAGCACGTGCACTCAACTTTTTTGGTTGACCATGACGAGGCCTGTTCTGAGTGGAACCTGTCGTGGTTAACCGCTGTATGGTCTTGTCCACCGTGCTGCAGCTCAGTTTCAGGGTCCTGGCAATCTTCTTATAGCCTAGGCCATCTTTATGTAGAGCAACAATTCTTTTTTTTCAGATCCTCAGAGAGCTCTTTGCCATGAGGTGTCATGTTGAACTTCCAGTGACCAGTATGAGAGAGTGAGAGCAATAACACTAAATTTAACACACCTTCTCCCCATTCACACCTGAGACCTTGTAACACTAACGAGTCACATGACACCGGGGAGGAAGAATGGCTAATTGGGCCCAATTTGGACATTTTCACTTAGGGGTGTACTCACTTTTGTTGCCAGCGGTTTAGACATTAATGGCTGTATGTTGAGTTATTTTGAGGGGACAGCAAATTTACACTGTTATACAAGCTGTACACTCACTACTTTTCATTGTAGCAAAGTGTCATTTCTTCAGTGTTGTCACATGAAAAGATAGAATAAAATATTTACAAAAATGTGAGGGGTGTACTTACTTTTGTGAGACACTGTATATATATTTATTTATTTTTGCACATTTAGTGTTTATATTGTGACACATATATTGTATATTGCTTGTAGCACTTTATTGTATATGAACTGTACATGATTTGAGTTTTTTATGTTATTTATTGCCTATTTTGCACTTAGTATTTCCACAGATGGAGGTAAAGTCTATGATTAGATTTGCAGATGAAGTAATGCTGTCCATTTATTAACACAATGGTTTGATGATATGTCAAAATTAGGATAGCAGCTCTCCTGTTTGAAATTTCACTTTATTGATACAATTTGGTTTGTGGTGCAGTTTTTCTAATATTCATTTGCTCTAATTTGTGCCTTCTGTTACAGCAGTGCCCCGAGCCAGCTGTAGGGACTGTGAACTCGATGAGGCCAGCAGTGCCAAGGAGATCCTGGATACGTTCTGTGCTAATGATTTCAGTAAGTACTCCGCCTGGCATCCGACGCACACCTCGCCGCTCACAGCTGTCACTGGGAGAAATCAAAACCTCACCGGGGTTATGCAACATTAAAGTGGAGGCGACACTCAGAGAGATTATATACTCTCGCTGGAAAATTTATAGAACTCCAACTCCCAAAAATCTTGAACGTTTGTACACATTTTTGCCAACTTTTCTAGGTGTATGCATTTTATATATTTATACTTGACAATATAGTGTGTGTGTGTATATATATATATATATATATATACACACACACACACACACACACACACACACACACACACACACACACACACACACACTATATTGTCAAAAGTATTGGGATGCCAGTCAAGTTCCTCCACCCCAAACTCGGTCATCCATGTCTTTATGGACCTTGCTTCGTGCACTGGTCCAAATCATTTGGTGGAGGGGGGATTATGGTGTGGGGTTGTTTTTCAGGGGTTGGCCCCTTATTTCCAGTGAAGGGAACTCTTATGGCATCAGCATACCAAGACATTTTGGACAATTTTATGCTCCCAACTTTGTGGGAACAGTTTGGGGATGGCCCATGACATGACTGCGCACCAGTGCACAAAGCAAGGTCCATAAAGACATGGATGAGCGAGTTTGGGATGGAGGAACTTGACTGACCTGCACAGAGTCCTGACCTTGACCCGATAGAACACTTTTGGGATGAATTAGAGTGGAGACTGCGAGCCAGGCCTTCTCATCTGAAAGGGAAACCCCTCCAACATCAGTGCCTGACCTCACAAATGCTCTTCTGGAAGAATGGTCAAACATTCCCATAGACACACTCCTAAACCTTGTGGACGGCCTTCCCAGAAGAGTTGAAGCTGTTATAGCTGTAAAGGGCGGGCCAACTCAATACTGAACCCTACGGACTAAGACTGGGATGGCATTAAAATTCATGTGCGTGTAAAGCCAGACGTCCCAATACTTTTGACAATAGTGTGTGTGTGTGTGTGTGTGTGTGTGTGTGTGTGTGTGTGTGTGTGTGTGTGTGTGTGTGTGTGTGTGTGTGTGTGTGTGTGTCTATATATATATATATATAGACACACACACACACACACACACACACACACACACTACAAAGGCATCACTTATACAGTATCTCACAAAAGTAAGTACACCCCTCACATTTTTGTAAATATTTTATTCTATCTTTTCATGTGACAACACTGAAGAAATGACACTTTGCTACAATGTAAAGTAGTGAGTGTACAGCTTGTATAACGGTGTAAATTTTCTGTCCCCTCAAAATAACTGCAGATGTGTTAAATTTGGTGTTATCGCTCTCACTCTCTCATACTGGTCACTGGAAGTTCAACATGGTACCTCATGGCAAAGAACTCTCTGAGGATCTAAAAAAAAAAAAAGAATTGTTGCTCTACATAAAGATGGCCTAGGTTATAAGAAGATTGCCAAGACCCTGAAACTGAGCTGCAGCACGGTGGCCAAGACCATACAGTGTTTTTAACAGGACAGGTTCAGCTCAGTACAGGCCTCGTCATGGTCGACCAAAGAAGTTGAGGTCACGTGCTCAGCGTCATATCCAGAGGTTGTCTTTGGGAAATAGACGTATGAGTGCTGCCAGCATTGCTGCAGAGGTTGAAGGGGTGGGGGGTCAGCCTGTCAGTCTTTCTTCAGTGTTGTCACATGAAAAGATATAATAAAATATTTACAAAAATGTGAGGGGTGTACTCACTTTTGAGAGATACTGTATATGGCCATTCTCCAGCCTCCACTCGTCCTTGAAGGTTTTGGAGTGTCTCAGAACTTGTGCCCATTCAGCCACAAGAGCATTTGTGGTACAAGAAGACTTGGCTCACAGCTAACATTTCAACTCATCCCAAAGGTGTTCAGTAGGGTTGAGGTCAGGGTTTTGTGGAGGACATTAGACTTCCTCCACACCAAAAACTCATCAAACCATGTCCTTATGGGCAACGCTGTATCCTGGCCTAGGCCGACAAGGCCCAGGCCTAGGGCAGCACTTTGCAGGGTCTTATGGGGTGGACTGGGCTTAGAGGCAAATTAGTCTAGCGCTCATATAAAGGGGCCGCACTGCTTCCGGTATGCGGGCCGCTGGCATTACGCAACTGTGGGGGGGGGGGGGGGGGGTGCCGCGCCACTTCTAATTTTGACTGTCCTCTCATCCTGGACCACAAACCTTCCTCACTGTGCTATATGTTTTTGCTACACCATTAGCATGGTTATATCTTCTTAGTCCTCTCCATAAATTTTTATTTTGGATAGAGTAAGGGAGGGTTATAACCCCTGTCAGTTTATTTTTTACCATCCCTCGCCCATTGCAGAGATTTCCCTTCACGTCCTGCCCCATAGTCAAACAGGAAGTGAGAGGAAATCTATGCAAATTATAGGGAATCCATTGCCTCCCCCCCCCCCCAGGCCTCCAGAACTAGTGTCCCCACTCAAAAAATTCAGGGCGGGTCTTAAACAGCAAGGGGTGTGGCCTTGATGGGAAGGGGTGTGTCATATTTAAATTAGGGGGTGCACAAGTCAGGCCTAGGGCAGCACAAAACTTAAATACACTACTGCTTATGGGGCTGACCTTGCACACACTGGAGCAGAAAAGAGCCTTCTCCAAGCTATTCCCCCAAGGCTAGAAGTCCACAATTGTCTAAATGTCTTTGTACGCTGTAGTATTAGCCATATTCTGTACTGGGAACAATAATTTGGAGGGGTGTACTCATAATTTTGGTCATATATCATAGCTCCCAACTGTCCCTGATTTCGAGGGACTGTCCCTGAATTGGAGCAATGTCCCTCTTTCCTCCTCCTTTGTCCCTCATTTTCATCTGATCTATATAATTTTATATAAAATGCACTTTTTATCTTTCAAAAAGTGTTTCCCAGCGCTAAACCTTTCATCCAAATTCTAAATTGCTGCATTTGTACATTTCAAAAGCCAATATAAAGCAATTGTAGTGGTAAAAAAAGTCCTTGTGGATTTATTTAACCTTTTTTTTGTGGTTAATTCTCCTTTAAGGGGGTGTGGCAGGGGGCGTGTCCTATGCCTACATATGTTTGTTAGTAGGTGTCCCTCATTCCCATCTCAAAATGTTGGGAGGTATGATATATTAGTTTTGATAATCAAGCGTTCACATGCTTTTGGCCATAGAGTGTACCTCTGTCTCCTGAATGGATAAAGTACCGGTAAGTCATTTCTTTTTCAACATCAGTCCAGCTATGCATAGAAATCATCAATTATTCTTTCCACAAGCGCAAGGTATCTGGGTCACATATATTCTATATTTGCTAAAAATATACTATGTTCTTCTGTAATTTTCAGCAGCAGGTACACCAGATTTAACTGACCCATATTTGAAGAGATAATAAAGTCGGGCCTGCACAATAGCTGTGACAGGGGCCCATTTATAAAGCAGCGGTATATCCCAACCATGTACTGCTTCTTTTCTATTAAAAGTGCCTTTGGCACATTTATTAAGTGCTCCGGTGTGCTTCCATAAAGTGCTTTGCACTTTGCTTGCTTTGGGACTCTGAACCAAGAGAAGCCCATTTATTCTGAAGAATGGGGGGAAAAAGTGTGCTGGAAGGAAACCTATCATATGACTCCAAACAGGTCATGTGACAGCGCTCCCCCTCCTACGAGACAGCGATCCCCACAGAGAACACACAGCAGGACATTGGTGACGAGGGGCGGACTGACAATTCATGGGGCCCCCGGGCAATAGAAGATTATGGGGCCCCCCCAGGCAATCAGAGATTATGGGGCCACACAGTATACACACACACACAGTATACAATCACACAGTATACACATACATGTACACACAGTATACAATCACACAGTATACACATACATGTACACACAGTACACACACACACAGTATACAATCACACAGTATACATGTACACACAGTATACACACACACAGTATACAATCACACATGTATACACACACAGTATACACACAGTATACACAGACATGTTTCTATTGGCTGAGAAGGTACTGGAGAGGTGGGGCGGCTATAATCTCGGGATTTTTACACCAAAAGGATATCGGTAAGTAACATTTCAGAGACAGATGTAAAAAAAAAAAAACACAGATTTTTACATACTGTCCCTGGTTTTACTGAGGCTGGCAACCCTGATGGGGCCCCCTAGTGGCCCAGGGCCCTCGGGCAGCGCCCAAGTGGTTCAATGGTCAGTCCGCTCCTGTTGGTGACTCAAAGAAGCATGGGCCATTTACTGCAATGTGCGGGGAGTGGAAACTGCCCTCCTGTATAAATGGGTCCCTTTGATGGCCAAGGATAAACTTACATCTCTCTGAGATGGTGGCCCACCCTTGAACAAGTCACTTGAGTGCCACCGCTCACTGCGCCACTGGGGTACATTGAAGCTTTTCTCTGCTCAGTAGAAGAATTGGACCTCTAGCTGCTTAAAATGTACATGGCAACTTCTAGAACAGGGGTCTCCCAACTTTCTAAACAAAGGGCCAGTTTGCTGTCCTTCAGAGTTTAGAGGGGCTGGAATGTGGCCAGTGGTAGTAGAAAATGTCCCCGCATCAGTGGGAGCAACAATGCGGCGGGCTTGAGAGTAAGAAAATTACACAGCAGTAGTCAGTACGAGGAGGAATAGTACCCCATCGCTGATATTAGTTGAAGGAATAGAGCTCTATCGATGGTGTCTGTGGGAGGAATAGTGCACCATCATTGGTGATAAGCTAGAGGAATAGTGCCCCATCTTTGATGTCATTGAGAGAAAGAGGGTCTTATCGTTGGTATCAGTTTGAGGAATTGTACCCCATCATTAGTGTCAATAGGAGAAATGATGTCCCATTGTTAGTGAAAGGAATAGTGCCCCATCATTGGTGTTATTAGGAGGAACAGTTCCCCATCATTGGTGTTGACGGAAGGAATAGTGCCCTATCATTGGTGTTAGTAGGAAACACAGTGCCCCATTGTTGATGTCAGTGGAAGAAATAGTGCCCCATCATTGGTTTCAGTGGAAGGAATAGCGCCCCAGTGTTGGTGTCAGCTGAAGGAATAGTGCTCCATCGTTGGTAGTGGGAGGAATAGTGCCCCATCAGTGTCAGTGGGAGGAATAGTGCCCCATTGTTGGTATCCATGGAAGGAATAGTGCCCCATCATAATTGGTAGTCAAAGAAATAATGTTTCAGTGTTTATATCAGTAGGAGGAATAGCACTTCATATTTTTGGAAGGAATCCCCAAGGCAAGCATAGGGTTGTATCCAGCCCACGGGCCACAGTTTGGGGACCACTGCTCTAAAACGTCAGGCTGGGTTCACACTGATGTGGGTGCGGGTCCCAGAAGGGGGTCTGGTGCGTCCCTGTACACCGATTCAGGTCCTGAATTCACACCTGAAACGGAGCCAAAAACACACAGGACCCTTTTTCAGTGTGGAGTTGTGTGAGCCAACTCCATTGAGAGCCGGTCACAGTCTCCTGTCATGCGAATTGGAGGCGGGGAAACCGCATAAGTCCTCAGAAATGGACCAGTTACCTGCATAGGTGGTCAACATTAGGAGCACTGGTTGATTTTATTTTCCATTTATGACCAATTATAAAGTGACCACTGTGTCACCTTAGGAAAGGAAATGTATTACACAGACAGAATCATCAGAAAAAAAGCCTGATAAATGTGCAGCTATTCCATCCAAGCCCTGGTAAGCTGCAATATTTTACATTTTTGCTCTTAGGTTTAGATACACTTTAAGCCCCCTACATCTCTGGATCTACTGATTGGTGCTCACTTGAAGTAAACTCTGCTTACACAATTTTTTATGACATGCTCAGTTTGCATTGCCGCCGCATGTGACAGGTTGACTTTAAGATAGGTGCCCCGCTGTGACCATTATGAGGGGCCCCTGCTGTGCAGTTAAGTCTTCAAATGGTTTTGCTAATCTGGTTTTTGAAATCCTTAGCTTCTCAACCAGCAAAAAAATGTAAACAGAATCAACAATAATTTTAAAGTTCTTTAAATGAAAATGTAAAAGAGATCAATTTAATGTAGCTGATCTAATCAATATGTGTTAGGTCCCTTGCGCACGGGGCCATCTAGGTGCAAGGCGACCCTTCTGGCATTTTAGGGTCCTGACTGTACAGGGCCCCTAAATCTGGGTACCACTTGGCACAGCATTCAGCCCTGTTCAGCTGCAGCCTGCCATAGACTTTGACAGGCTGCAGGCAGCGGGGCTGGATGATGCACTTGTCCCTCCCTCCCGGGCGCGCTAAAATGCTGCATCGCACCTAGATGTTCCAGTGTGTAAGTGGCCTCTTCAAAACCTTTTTTCTACGTATATTCTGTGATTTTAACTGTACATGGAGGCAGCTATATTTCTTTATTATCTTCTCATAAGACAACTTTATGAGTCATCTGACTCACTGAAAACAATGCACTCCATATGTGGCTGATATCTTTTTTTCAGCAGTTGTCGAGCAGAAATTAGACTACTAACACTAAAAAATTGCGCACACTTGTGGAATGGCGTCAAATTTTGGTACTTAAAAATCTCCATAGGCGACACTAATATTTTTTTCAGGTTACCTGTTTACAGTTTCAGAGGAGATCTTGGGATAGAACTGTTGCTCTCGCTCTAATTTTCAAGTCAATACCTCATATGTGTGGATTGAACACCTTTTACATATGTGGGCGCGACGTACGTATGCGTTCACTTCTGCTTGCGAGCACGCGGGGGCGGAGGCACTTTAATTTTTTTTTTATTGTTTATTTTATTTTTACAGTTTACCTTTAAATATTTTTTTTTTATCACTTTTATTTTTTTAATTTTTGATCACTTTTATTAAACATCTCTTGTAATAGGAATGGTGCATGACAAGTACTCTTTAATGGAGAGATGTGGGGTCAATAAGACCCCACATCTCTCCTCCAGGCTGGAAAGCCTAAGATAAAAAAAGCCATAGAGACTGCCGGGGACTGTCTGGTCCTCGGTATTCTCTATGGTGAACTTCAGCCACCGACCGCTTCCTTTTCCAGCTCGCTGATCGCACAGGCGAGCCGGTAGAAGCACAGGATTTGTGGCGGGAGGGGGGTGACGTTCTCTCCCGCCGCCTGTAAGAACAGTCAAGCGGCTGAACAGCTATGATTGTTCTTATGGTGCAGGGAATCGCCGGCAGAAAAAAAATGATATCTGAATGATGCCTGTACCTGTAGGCATCATTCAGATATCCCTACTCAAAGCCCAGGACGTCATATAATGTACTGCGGGTGGGAAGTGGTTAAATCTTGACTCCGGACTAATTTTTTGACTCCCAGCAGTACTCAAAATGTATTTGTAATTACTTTCTATATGTCCTCAGTCTACGGCATCATTTAACTTGGCGGACTGAGGACATACTGTGAGTACAGGGGGTCATGAATATTAAAAATACACCTTACTCTTCCCTTTAAGCCAGTGGTTCTCAACCCTTCTAGTGTCGTGACCCCTTGAAAAATTTTTCCAAGTTGTGGGGACCCCTAACCATAAAATTATTTTCGTAGCGTGGGTTGTTGGCACCCAAGGCAAGACAAGTAATTTGCGCCCCTAACCCACGGACATTTAGCGATCTTTGAGTCCCTTCCACTCGTACAGTATTAAAACCCATTTTAGGATGTACCATGCTTTCTCTTTTTTCTCCTTTCTTTCCCTTTTATCTCTCTCTCTATTCAAATTTCTTGTTTTTTTTCCCCCATCTCTCTCTCTAGCCATCTTTCTTGTTCTTTCTCTTATTCTTTCTCTCCCTTTTTCTTTGTTCCTCCCCTTTTCCTCTCCCTTCCATGTATTCTCTATTTTAATTCCTTCTCTTACTCCTTGGTGGAGGGAATGGGATGAGTGGCAGTGCTGGGGGGAGTTCTGATCAGCCAACTTAGGTGCTCTTGATTAGTGTCATCTGCTACTCTGAGAACTGTAGTGGGGACTTTTAATGGCAACTATAATCACAGGTAGTGTTACTCACTGTCTCTGGCTTCCCTGTTTCTCTGACTTTGTGGTCTCGTAGCAGTGACACCTGTGCCGAAATCAGGAGATAGGGTCTCCTCCAGCCCCTCCCACTTCACATTCCTCATCAGTCAGCTGACCTCTAGTCTCTGCCCCCCAGCCATTCTGTGAACTCAATGGGCGGCTGCGAAGAGGCTGAGTGGGTGTCTGCGGGCTCCAGGAGCAGCCCTGCTGGGCGGCCGCAAAATGGCTGGGCGAGCGGTACGGACTTCAGGACAGCCCAGGATTCGGTGACCCCTGGCAAATCATCATTCGACCCCCAGGTTGAGAACCACTGCTTTAAGCAATCTGTTTTTTCACTTTAATTATCTGGCTGGAAGAGTAGATGAACTGATCCCAAAACATCTCCGAGATGTTTAAAGATAAATTTTTAAGCTGCAGATCCATAAAAGGTCCTGAAAGCGTCCGCGTGACTCCCAGGGCACATTCGCCTCTGCAAGACGTTCCTTCTTTCTTTTCCATATAGTACTGACAGAGAATATAACTGCTTATTGTATAAATACATTACAGGCTATCGAGAGACTAGGCTACCATAAAAGGTGAAAAGCTCCAACCTAAAGATATTATATACAGCATGGACAGAGTCAGATGAGAAAGGCATGCTGGACTTTGTAGCCCTCCACATACTAATTAAAGGGTTAGTCCACCTAAAACACTTGTTTTGATGATGAATAACAGAGAGCTAAACCACCAGGTCTTATGTCTGCTGGGGTATATAATGATCAAATCTGCCAAAGCTGTTATGTGAAGGTTGGATATTAAATAATATCTGTTGATCCTGCCGGTTTCTGCTCCTTCTGAGGACTTTCTTAATAGGGTGACTACCAGCTCACATTTCTAGAAGACGGGGGTCCCCCTGTTCTTTTTCTCAGTCCACTGCAATCAATGCCTCCTGGTGGTTGACGCCTACTCTGATCATTTAGCAGCAAAGACTTGGACTTCCTTTAATTATAACTGACACCCCCTGAAACTGTCCCGAATTCCAAGACACTGTTAACCCTGCCCATGGTCTGCATTTTTCTGGGTAGGTGTGCCAAACTCATGCCAATTTACAGAGTCACCCCACCCAGACCCCACCTCTAAATATGCAGTGACTGACCATCACACCCACTTTTCCAGGTTGGTCTTATTCAGACTCCACCTCTAATTATGAGATGATCGCCCATCATGCCAATTTTTCCAGCTTGGCCCTGCCCCGCCTACGGCCACGTCATGCTGAATGTGCCCGATTTCGTCTAGTTAGTACTTGGATGGGAGACCACCAGGCCTGGTTAGTACTTGGATGGGAGACCACCAGGCCTGGTTAGTACTTGGATGGGAGACCGCCAGGCCTGGTTAGTACTTGGATGGGAGACCGCCAGGCCTGGTTAGTACTTGGATGGGAGACCGCCAGGCCTGGTTAGTACTTGGATGGGAGACCGCCAGGCCTGGTTTATACTTGGATGGGAGACCGCCAGGCCTGGTTAGTACTTGGATGGGAGACCGCCAGGCCTGGTTAGTACTTGGATGAGAGACCGCCAGGCCTGGTTAGTACTTGGATGAGAGACCGCCAGGCCTGGTTAGTACTTGGATGGGAGACCACCAGGCCTGGTTAGTACTAGGATGGGAGACCGCCAGGCCTGGTTAGTACTTGGATGGGAGACCGCCTTGGAATGCCAAGTGCTGTAGCCTACAGCCCCGCCCAGACCCCCCCCTTCTAAATATGCTGGGACCGCCCACTCACAGCCCTGATCCTTGCAGTTAAAGCCTTTTCGACTTACTGTGTAATAACTCAATTGCAGTTGATTTTGTAATCCCGGGACATGGCCCGCCACACAGCATTGGCATGAGAGAGGACACAGATGCCAGACTGTCCTGGCAAATTCAGGACAGTTGGCATTCACGAGCTTGGCCCATTACAAGAAGAGGAAAAATAATGGCAGAATCAATAGAATCAATAAATGTATTTTTTTCTTTTATTTTCCCTATAGTTACACTTTAATTTTATGAAAAAGAATGCAACAGGAGAAGTGAGACAACTGAAAAGTTATTGGATGAATGCTCAGAGTAGTGAACTATAGCAAGAAAATCCTCATGGATGGGAGACGGGACTCCAACATAGTCATGACATCACCATGTCAGCACTGACAAGGCAATCGCATGACTTTGTTTATAAACAAAGCATAAGGGCGGCCAAAGGCGGATTGAATCTCGACCAGTTCCGCAGGAACTGACCAAGATTCAATCTATGGTGCAGACTGGTTTTACTGAAGTCGATCTATCGACTAGCTTTAGTACAGCCAGCTTGTCAGATTTGCATGCAGAACACAATAGTGCTGCAGGGAGAGATTCACTGATGGGTGAATCCATTTTCTTTCCTTCTACCCGTGGTGGAAGGAAAGAAAAATTTTTATCTATTGCCGCGTACACACGGTCGGAATTTCTGACAACAAATGTTTGATGTGAGTTTGTTGTCGGAAATTCCGACTGTGTGTAGGCTCCATCGGACATTTGTTGTCGGAATTTCCGACAACAAAAATTTAAGAGCTGGTTCTCAAATTTAATGACAACAAAATCCGTTGTCGGAAATTCCGATCGTGTGTACACAATTCCAACGCACAAAATTCCACGCATGCTCGGAATCAAGCAGAAGAGCCGCACTGGCTATTGAACTTCATTTTTCTCGTCTCGTCGTACGTGTTGTACGTCACCGCGTTCTTGACGTTTGGAATTTCCGACAACATTTGTGCGACCGTGTGTATGCAAGACAAGTTTGAGCCAACATCCGTCAGAAATAAATCCATGGATTTTGTTGTCGGAATGTCCGATCGTGTGTACGCGGCATATGGCTTGCTTAAGGGTTAGTGTTAGGGCTGGCATTAAGAAAGCCAAGTTAAAAAAAGGTAGTAAAAAAGGTAGGAGTGGGATTTTTTTTAGGTGCTTAGATGATAAACAAACAAAATTACTAGTTAAAATTTTACAAATAATGCATAAAATCTATATAGACGCTCAAAAAAGTTCACAGTAGATATCCACTGTACACCCTGTGGTGATGTTAAAGTGATTGCAAAGTCTCGTTTTTTTTTTTTTCTTTAAAAATAACGAACATGTTATACTTACCTTCTCTGTGCAGTGGATTTGCACAGAGTAGCCCGGATCCTCCTCTTCTCGGGTCCCTTGTCAGCTCTCCTGGCCCCTCCCTCCTGTTAAGTGCCCCCACAGCAAGCAGCTTGCTATGGGGACACCTGAACCGCAGCTCCCTGTGTCCATTCAGTTTGGCTCCATCCCCTCTTTCTCCTGATTGACAGCAGCGGGAGCCAATGGCGCCGCTGCTGTGTCTCAGCCAATCAGGAGGGAGAGTCTGGGGCACTTGTGCACATCGCTGGAAGAAGATTGGGCTCAGGTAAGTATTAGGGGGGGCTGAGGGGGGAGCTACACACAGAAGGTTTTTATCTTAATGCATGGAATGCATTAGGATAAAAAAAAAAAAACTCCTGTCTTTACAACCACTTTAACACAATCCTTTAAAGAACTTCTTCTAAATGTTTCACCAACATGGCTTCTTCAGAAAGTAAATACGTGTGTAGGATACCAATGAAGATATAAGATATAAACAAACAAAAATGGTACTTTACAACAACATATACTTTATGCATATGCAGACAAAAAAACAAACAAACAGCGCACTCATCCGAACCCATCTTGAACCTTGACACCTTGGATTCAGACCACGAAGAGCATCCTTCCAGCGATGCTCTCTATGGTCTGAATCCAAGGTGTGTGGGATCAAGATAGGTTTAGGTTGGTGCATTGTCTTTTTGTCCGCACATGCATATATGTTGTTGTAAGGTACTATTTTTGTTTGTTTATATCTTATATGTATATTTTTGTATCTTCATTAGTATCCTACACACATTTACTTCCTGAAGAAGCCATGTTGGCGAAACATGTAGAAGAAGTTGTGTAAAAGATTATATTAACATCACCACAGTGTGTACAGAAGATATCTACTATGAATTTCTGTGAGCATTTATATGGATTTTATGCATTATCTAATAAAATGTGTAAAATTTTAACTGGTAATAGTCAATTAACCAGCCTAGGTTACTCAGAGGTCTGACCTTTCAGGTCAGACTTGAGGTCTTCTAGCTCAGAAGACACAATACACATTATCATAAGTATAAACACAGAACACCTTTACACAATAGCAGGAGCCCCCAGTGGCAGACGGACCGGCTCCTACATTGAAGACCATAAAATACATATCTTAGCAATGCTTTGATTAATCAGGGATTGCAGATGGCATGGCAACAGTCTACAAAACTCTTACAATGTTCCATCATTTTCTCAGTCACCCTGTGCCCTTAATAGACACAGGGTAACTTAGACATAGGAGGTGCATAGGGAGCTGAAACAAGGGTTTCCCATCCTCTCCAAGGGATTCTGGGTTCCATGGGCCCCCCCGTCTAAAGTGACTCCCGTCACAGTAATTTTGTTTGGTTATCATCTAAGCACCTAAAAAATTCCACTCCTACCTTTATACTATTTTCTATGTAAGGCAAGGGATGTGGTGCAATTGAAATATGTATATGTTCCACCCGCACTTAGCCTCTTTGACAAGTTAAAAAAGTTGGAAATTATGGGAGGGAAATCTTGTTGGAATATCCGAGACATAAAAAACGCCAGAAGCTGACCCACCAATCACTTTTGGGTGAACTAGCCCTTTAGCTTCTTGCAGCCCACGTATTGTATATGTACGGCCGCAAAAAGGGTGCGCTTTAAGGTCCACACGCTGCACATGTATCTCTAGTAATTATCAGAAGTCGGCAGGTCCAGCTCACAGTCATGTGACCAGTGTGACAGCCAATTACAGAGATCACATGACCAGGCAGACCTTTCCACTCCCTGGATGTAATAGCCCAGTTAAAGGGACCCTGCGGCTAGGCAGGAAGGGTTTAACCACAGCAAAAAAAAGAAATAAAAACAAAGAATGAAAGAATTAACCAATTTTACTTTTTTTTTTTTTTTGATAGTTGCAAAAGTTCGCATCACAAAAAGAAACACAACCTCGTCCTCGGTTTCGGACTTTGACATGGATTCCAAGGTGGACATTTTAAAACACGGCCCGCTCCCCAAGGCTGACCTCCTCCCCCGCCTCCAGCAGTGGCTGGACCTGGACGCCACCTGCGTGCAGAACATCATGCGTGGAACCCGCACGGGCACTTACGTCATCAGTGGAGACGTGCAAGATGACAAGCTGGTGGTGAACAACGCCTACCCCTGGCAGAAAAGGAACAAGAACCTGCATTTTGCCGTAAAGAAATGGAAGCATCACAGGTGTAGGTCGTAGAATCTCCAACACGCCCCGTCTGTGGAGCGGTACGAGAAATCACAAGACTGAATATTAAACTGTATATATCGGGGATATCCCCCTGTAATACCATAAGCAATAGATGGCTGTAATAGAACTGTAAGATATCTGGAAGCTGATAGCTTCACTACAAGCCAAGTAGAAAAGCGGACCTATCAGCTAGTAGATGCTGTAAATGTTTAAAGCAGAAGTGCAGCCAAAAATAAAAAAAATGACTACCCCATTAAAAGATACAATAAATAAACGCAGCTTTTGCTGGAATACTTACCCTCAATCCACAACTACCCCCCCCCCCCCCTCCTCCATAGCTATCCCCTTTGAATTACATTATTTTTACCACTAGATGTCCTCAGTTGAATGACACCCAGCATCGTTCAACTCGCTTCCTCCATGCCCAGGCTGTCATCGGCCCACCCTCAGCCTGTGACTGGACGGTGAAGGATGAGCTCATCCCTCTGATCTCTCCTCCTATCAGTGTGCTCCTAATCAGCACATGCACTGATTGGCTTTTAGGATGGCTTCTTCCTTCCCTATGCAGATCTTCTGTACAAGCACTGCAAGAGGCTAATATCTGGTTAAATTCAGACACTTACACCGCTTCCAATAAAAAAAAAATGCATACAATCATGTATTAATAAATACAGAGCTGCATTAATCTGTGTTTTTTATATCCGTCTAGAGTTCAGCCTAAAACAAAGAAAGGTAGACTAAGCATTTTTTCTTTCTTGAAGGAATTTTTATTTTATATGAATGGTATATTTAGACAATAAGTCGGATCTATTCCCCCATTCCATGAGGGTATTGAGCATTATTTTTGAGCTGTGTGACTACAGTTTTAGGATGTACAGAAAGTTGGATTCACTGTAAGGCAGGGGTGTCAAACTCAATTTCATCGCAGGGCCACATCAGCGTTATGGCTTCACTCAAAGGTCGGTTGTATCTGTAAGACCATATGTAAAATTTATGCAGTGCTTTTTTCTCAGAGAATAGGTGAAGGAACTTAACCAGCCCCCACCGAACTGCATCGAACGGTGGATGGGGCACTTAAAGGGGCAATAAATACCAGGAGTGCATTATGTGCGGAGTTCAGGGATGCACTATGTACAAAGTTCAGAGTTCAGGGATGCGCTACGTACAGAGTGCAGAGTTCAGGGGTGCGCTACGTACCGAGTGCAGAGTTCAGGGGTGCGTTACGTGCAGAGTGCAGAGTTCAGGGGTGTGCTATGTACCGAGTACAGAGTTTAAGAGTGCGCTATGTACTGAGTGTAGAGTTCAGGGGTGCGCTACGTACCGAGTGCAGAGTTCAGGGGTGCACTACGTACTGAGTGCAGAGTTCAGGGGTGCGCTATGTACCGAGTGCAGAGTTCAGGGGTGCGCTATGTACAGAGTACAGAGTTCAAGAGTGCGCTATGTACTGAGTGCAGAGTTCAGGGGTGCGCTACGTACCGAGTGCAGAGTTCAGGGGTGCGCTACGTATCAAGTGCAGAGTTCAGGGGTGCACTACGTACCGAGTGCAGAGTTCAGGGGTGCACTGAGTACCATGTGCAGAGTTCAAGGGTGCGCTACGTACCGAGTGCAGAGTTCAGGGATGCATAACGTACCGAGTGCAGAGTTCAGGGGTGCGCTATGTACTGAGTGCAGAGTTCAGGGAGGCGTTACGTACCGAGTGCAGATTTCAGGGGTGCATTACCTACAAAGTGCAGAGTTCACGGGTGCGTTACATACCGATTGCAGAGTTCAGGGGTGTGCTACATACCGAGTGCAGAGTTCAAGGATGCGTTACGTACCAAGTGCAGAGTTCAGGGATGCGTTACGTACCAAGTGCAGAGTTCAGGGATGCGCTACGTACCAAGTGCAGTGTTCAGGGATGCGTTACGTACCGATTGCAGAGTTCAGGGGTGTGCTATGTACAGAGTGCAGGGTTCAGGAGTGTGCTAGATACAGAGTGCAGGGTTTTGGGGTGTGCTATGCACAGTGTGCAGGGTTCAGATCTCTTTCACAGGGTGTCCACATCTCACTGTCACCCCTCCTCAGCTCTGACCTCTGCACCACTCTCCCCCATCCCCCACTTCTGCAGGCATCTCAATCTACAGCCCTCATCCCTCCCCAAAAGCTTTCTCATATCTCACTTACCCATCTCTAGTACTTCCATGCACTGCAGAGTAGGCGCCTCTGTCTCTCTCTCACTCTCACTTGCAGGAAGATCATGGGTCGGCATCTGTGCACCCAGGTACAGATGGGGTTACAGCGCAGCTTACCACATAAAGCCCCATCCCACACTGCACCTGCATCTGCATCTCCCTAATCCCCTCCATGAGTGCATGGCAGGCAGGGATCTGTAAAAGCCACCGAGAAGAAAGCTGCCCTTGGAAACATGGAAGGCTTTTGTGTTTAAAAGTAGAGTAGAGGGCCAGAGCCGGAGGTGGCGGAGTTCCGCCACGTACTGGCTGAAAAAAAAGCCCTGGGTGCAAGGGCCACATGACAAGGCCTGGAGGGCCAGATTCGGCCCATGAGCCTTGTGTTTGACAGATGTTCTGTAAGGCAATCCTATTCACTAGCCAGGATGGGGTTTGCACCATTGTGCTGTGTAATCCAGCTGGTGGGTGTTGGTGGGTGTTGCAGTCCAGCGGGATCACCGCACCTTTCCTTTTTTTTTTTACAAACTTTATTGAAATATCACATGAACATTTCATAAAGTTCAACTGGGCGCCATGGGGTGTGAGGTCGTGCCTTACGCTGCACTGATAAAATGTAGCCGTGCTATCTCGTGGGTCCGGGCACTGTATAGTTCTCAGAAGGCAAGAGTACATACGGGATCAACCCTCCCCCCCCCTTCCAACTTCATAGAGGCACGAGGCAGGGGTGCTCCCTGTCTCTGGCCCTCTTTGCGCTGGCTATTGAGCCGATGGTGATTTTCCTGCGCTCCTCGGAGGCAATGGATGGGATGCCCATGGGCCCGGTACAGGAGAGGATCTCCCTGTACGCCGATGATACCCTTTTATATCTGAGGACCGATAGGGATTGCCTGGGGGTGGCCTTATCTATTATAGACATGTTTGGTCGGTACTCCGGCATCTGCATTAATTGGGGTAAGTCGGTCTTGTTCCCTCTGTCCTCTGCGGATGTAGCACAGCCAACCAATACCCCACTACAGTTTGTTTCTCAGTTCAAGTATTTAGGTGTCATTAAACATAGAGATCTATCGCAGTATGTTGGTCTCAAATCAACCTCGGTGATCTCTTCCCTGTCTGGAAAACATTGCCCCTTACCTTAGTTGGCAAGGTTAATCTAATCAAGATTTCAGTCCTTCCTAAACTCTTATATCTCTTTAGGCAGACCCCGATCCCCACACCAATGACTTTCTTTAAAAAACTGTATAGCATAATCACCTTATTTCTCTGGCTTGGTAATACGCCCAGGGTAGCGAAAGCGACATAACAACTTCCACCCTCCTTGGGGGGCCTGGCCCTGCCCTGTTTTATTAAATACTATTGGGCTGCAGTCCTGGTCACGGTCCATTGGTGGCTTTCGGAGGAGCCAGCCAACCCGGCTGCTACTCTTGAAGCGGCACGGTTGGGTTCCTATGCCGAACTGAGGAATCTGATCCACCACGGACCCGGTCCAATCTCCTAATCACCACCTCAATGGGTACTACATTAAAGGTATGGGACACTGTCCGGTCCAGGGTAGAGAAAGTAGATACTTGATCCCCGCACACCCCACTTTGGGGTAATCCCCGACTGCTCCATTCTGAAACCATCCCTGATCCAGTGATCTGGGCACGGTTTGAAATCAAGACCTTGGGAGACATAGTGTCCGATGGCAGACTGCTTAGCTTTGATGACCTCAAAAGGGTCCGTGCCCTGCCCAACCGTATGCCATTTAGATACTTACAGCTAAGACATGCGTTTCTGGCTCAATTCCCACGAACCATTAGGCTAGAGGTTCATGACGTTGAGGCCTTGTTGAGGGATTCTGTTGGCCCTTTACTCCATTCTGGCGGGAATGGATACCTCAAAAGGTCTCCCAATTATTTTCAGCATGGCAATCAGATATGCCAGAACTGACTGACCATGATTGGGAAGAGGGCATCCAATAGTACATCCCATTAATGATGTCGGCCAGGGACCGCCTCACACAAAGTTTCTACACCGGGTCTACTACTCCCCGGAGAGACTGGCTAGAATATACCCTGACAGGAGACCAACCTGCCAAAGATGTAGTGATGAGGTATGACCATGTGGTATGGTCATGCCCGAAGCTGAGGCCCTTCTGGACGGGGGGGGTGGTGGAAGCTATAAATTCCATAGGTAAACTGAGGGTCCCCTGTGACCCAATACCCCTACTGCTGGGTATCTGCGATACACTGGAGGCCCCACAATCTAAAAAACTATTTGTATTCTACGCCGCTTTCTACGCTAGGAAAGCAATCCTGATGCAATGGAACAGGGCCCTTCCCCCCACGGTCCAACAATGGCAATCCCTGATCGATCTAGCCCTGCCATGTACAAGCTGACATATATGGGACGTAACTGCCCCAAAAAACTTGATAAGCTTTGGGCAGCCTGGGTTCGTGAGCGACGGTTGCCTCTGGGCTAGGACTCGGAATGTAGTAGTACAACTGATCTGTGATAGGTGGAACTGAACATAATGTTCAATGACGGTAACTCCTAGATAAAGTGGAAGTGGAACCCCCTCTCTCCCTCCTATCATCGACCTCCCCTGTTCCTCCCCTCACTTCCCCCCTCTCTGCCCCTTTTCCAATTCCTCCGCCAGTCCCCCCAGGGCGTCTGGGGCTTTTCTTCCCCCCTCTCTCATACACTTCCAGCCCCCCCTCCTGCTAAGCTCCTGATGATAGCTTTCCATTATAAACGCTTTAATACCGCATTACTATAATACTGCCAACTGGACTATACTATGATTGGGTGCTTAATGTATGATGAATGAGACTGTACCACTGCTTTTCTTTGCTCTGTCTTAAACTTAAATAAACTTTTCTGTTTAAAAAAAAAAAAAAAGCAGGAGTCCAGTACTTTATTTCAGCACACCATGCCCACACACCGCCGTAACACGTGGTGTGAACTGGGCACACAGGAGGTGTTTCAATGTCCTACCAAGGAATGGTACATGCAGTTCTAAAAAAAAAAAAAATATTCATCTATATTATAAAATCACCCTCATTTTTCCAAAAGCAAAAAAAATTTATTTGTGTTAGCAATTTGCAAAGCACACTAATGCCGCGTACACACGATCGGACATTCCGACAACAAAATCAATGTTTTTTTTTCCGACAGGATGTTGGCTCAAACTTGTCTTGCATACACACGGTCACACAAATCTTGTCGGAAATTCAGAACGCCAAGAACGCGGTGACGTACAACACGTACGATGAGCCAAGAAAAATAAAGTTCAATAGCCAGTGCGGCTCTTCTGCTTGATTCTGAGTATGCGTGGAACTTCGTGCGTTGGAATTGTGAACACACGATCGGAATTTATGACAACGGATTTTGTTGTCGGAAAATTTGAGATCCAGATCTCAAATTTTGTTTGGCGGAAATTCAGACGGAAAATGTCCGATGGAGCCTACACACGGTCGGAATTTCTGAAAGCTCCCATCGAACATTTGTTGTCAGAAAATCCGACCGTGTGTGCGCGGCATAAGTGTGATGTGACTCCACAAAATAGGGAAACCACATCCAAAAACGCAACCAAAGTCGCACTACATAATTGCACGGCAAATCGAGTCAAAAATCGCATTGCAGTAGTGAGAAACGAGTCTTATGCCGCGTACACACTATCGGAATTTCCATCAGAAAAAATTTGGATGGTTTTTCCGACAGAATTCCGCTCAAGCTTGCCTTGCATACACACGGTCACACAAAAGTTCTCTGAACTTTCGACTGTCAAAAACGCGGTGACCTACAACACTACGACTTGCCGAGAAAATTAAGTTCAATGCTTCCGAGCATGCGTCAAATTGTTTCCGAGCAAGGCGTGATTTTTTGCGCGTCCGAATTGCATACAGACGAAGGCATTTTCGGATAGGAACTTTTCCCGACCGAAAAATAGAGAACCTGCCCTCAATCTTTTGCTGGCTGGAATTCCGCCAGCAAACGACCGATGGAGCATACACATTCGCATTTTCCGACAAAAAGCTCACATCGGAGTTTTGCTGGTGGCATTTCCGATCGTGTGTACGCGGCATAACAGAATCCGCAAATTAAAATCGCCTAACATCACAATTTCTGTAGAAAATATCTGTGGTATTTTTTTTTTAGCTCAGTAGGTAACCCCCCTCCTCCCCCCCTCCCATACTGCGTTCAGCCTGTGGATTCATTTACGTTTCACATACCTCATTACAATAACACCAGCCTAAGCTATTCATTAAAAAATCCTATTAATGTGTTAAGGCTAAACCACACATGCAATTTTAATCTCGTGCTACTGAGCAATTTAACCATTTCCTGGAAAAATCGCCGTATTTGCAACACATTGACGGATTACAAGGAAGCAGATCAGCTTAGGAACCCAACGCTGCCGGTTGGTGATTTCTTCACCTAATTCTGTGCATGGCTGGATACTTATAACAGGGACATAGTAAGTATAGATATAAAGGGGGTTTACCTTAAGGCTTGCTTACATGTGTGCCCGGGGGGGGGGGGGGGGGGGGTGTAAAATCAGACAGTTCAGCTGCAGTTTTACCATCCCCGTGGTCCCACACACTGGAGCTGCAGCTGCATTCGGCAGGCATTACTACCACGGCATGCGACCAATGCAAGTGCATAGGGCTGTGCCACAACCTATGCGATTGCAGCGTGCTGTACAGGGTTAAACATCTGGCCTCCTCGCTGAGTGTCAAACACAGAGGG
This sequence comes from Lithobates septentrionalis, assembly GCA_037952835.1. Taxonomy (NCBI): domain Eukaryota; kingdom Metazoa; phylum Chordata; class Amphibia; order Anura; family Ranidae; genus Lithobates; species Lithobates septentrionalis. Next base: position 10,161 of record JBBDGP010003541.1, on the reverse strand, counting down.
TCACTTTCCAGTTGTGTGTACACTGTGATTGGCTGTCACATCGGTCACATGATCAAGTAGCTCTTGATTGCGAGTATGCATTTGGAGCTGCCTGTGACAGCTTTTTTACTATGCTGAGAGCATGCAGTGAGCGTACTCTCGGCGCAAGAAAAAGCCATTACCCTTGGGCGCATGTGCAGTCACTCAGCTACTGCACATACAGTATGGGTACAGGTAGTGGGAACAGGGTAATGCCCAACTTCGGGACATTCGAAGCTTATGTCTTGCAGTTGGGCTGAACCAACCCTGTAAGGGTTAGCTGCTTGTTTTGTCTATGGAAGAGTAAACGCACTTTAACTTACCAGATCTTCTCCCCCAGCAGGCGGAGCTCCCCTACGCTCCAGCGGTGGACTCTCCCTTGGAGCCATCGCCTCCAATGCAGGGCAATGGACCCTGCACTGGTCTTGATGACGTCAGGACTTTGGAACGCTGGAGCATAGAGAAGAAGATGCTGCAGGGACCAGGTCTAGCAACACGGAGGAGTGGAAGATCAGGTGAGTAAGACCCCATAAACACTATACAACTTTTGTTGTCTGAATTCCTTTAGATTTACCAAAACCATGTAGTGCAAGGGCCTGCCTGATTGCATACAAGTTTAAACTCTTTAGGTTTGACCTCATATTAATTGGTTTTGGTAAATCTGAAGGAAAAAAATCTACAGAAAATTGTATAGTGTGTATCCAGCTTTAGTCTAATTTAAGGCCCCTTCCTACCTTGTTTCCCCAAAAATAAGACCTAGCGTGATTGTCGGTGATGGCTGCAATATAAGCCCTACCCCTCAAATAATCCCTAGTTAAAGTCCTTGTAGGTCTTATTTTCAGGGTAGGGCTTATTTTCGGGGAAACAGGGTAGGGCTTATTTGGGGGTAGGGCTTATATTGCAGCCATCAGTGACAATCACGCTAGGTCTTATTTTCGGGGAAACAGGGTACATGAAGGGTTTGTTCAGGTCGGCCAGCTTTTTAGGCAAACCTGATCAGACCCTACATTCACCCATATGGAACGACGGATGTAAACAGATAGGTGTTCGTTTACACCCACCTACCTCTGTTCTGATCCGGAAAAAAAAAACCCAAAAAACGGAAGTGGATCCATTCCCTTCCGTCTAAGCGGATCGGATTGGAGGGCTTTCCTAGAGCAGAGAGGGCTCCTTCCGTGTCTGCTCTGCACACACTGAGAATACAAAGACCTGTCATCCCCCCTACTCTGATCAGCAGACAGATCCCCTTCTGACCAAAACAGAGTCTGACCCATGTGAAGGGGACCTACAAGTCCCCTAGACCTAAACAAGCAATTAAAGTGGTTGTAAACCCACTTTTTGGACTTCTACCTATAGGTAAACCTAGAATAAGGCTTACCTATAGGTAGTGGAAATATCTCCTAAACTGCGCACGTTTAGGAGATATTTCCACTTGTAGTCCGCCGAAAATTCCAACGGCGCATGCGCTGGGAAGAAACCAAACTAAGTGCTGTTTCTTCCCTAGTATGTGCCGTTAATCGCGGCTCCCATGCACATGCGTGGGAGTGATGTCACGCGGCTTTGGCGAATCACAGAGCCGGAGTCCGCGGCCTGGAAGGAAGAGGGACGCTGCCTACACAGGGGACATCACTGGATTCTTTTGCAGGTAAGTGTCACATAATGGGCTAGTATGTAATACATACTAGCCCATTATGCTTTTCATTTGCAGGCTTTGCAGTGAGCAAAAGAGGAAGTAAAACCCATCAGGGTTTACTTCCTCTTTAAAGAGGAAGTAAAGCGGCATTCGTTTTTTTTTTTTTTTTTTTCTGACCTGCAAAAGTAAAGGTATAATGCGCGGCGGCGGTAACATCCCCTTCCCACTGCTTGCAATAACGGCTGAGCGGCTCCTGAGCTCCAGTACCGGGGTATAGCCTGACAAATCGACTTCCTCCTACTGAAATACCGGTACAGCGATTTGCGTGAAGTAAATAAGGTTGGACATGACCGGTATCTATTTACTCGGTGCAACCTCAGCTTTTATATTTAACCAAAAAATAGGGGTGATTTAGTGCGCTTGTGTGCCTTAAAATTAACTTTGGTGTATTTTTATTCGCTGAAATTTACTGAAACCGAAACTCCCACATATTCATCTGTATGAATGTAAACGCATGTATCTGGGAGCCTACACATGAAAACAATGATTGCGATACACATGTTACATATCACCCCGCACGCCAGAGAGAGAACAATTATTCTAGCACCGGAGCTTCTCCATAATGCTAAACCGATGACCTATTGAGGGCTTTTAAATTGTCGCCTATGGAAAATATAGGGTACTGAAGTTTATCGACATTTCACGCACGCACGCAAATTTAAGGTTTGACATGTTGGGTATCTATTTACTTAGTGCGACCTCGTCTTTTACATTTTACCCCAAAAAAATGGGAAGTTTATTACATTTGCGTGTCCTAAAATTAACAGAATTTACTGAAATTTTGCGTTTCCTAGACCTCTACGGTAATATTATGTAACATAAAAAAATTGGAACTATTTTATTCCCTAGCGCAGCGATGGCGAACCATGGCCCCCTAGATGTTTTGGAACTACATTTCCCATGATGCTCATGCACTCTGCAGTGTAGTGGAGCATCATGGGAAATGTAGTTCCAAAACATCTGGGGTGCCAAGATTTGCCATCACTTTGCTAGGGTGAATAGTTCCTCTCCATGCAAAGCGGTACCTTTCTTTTCATTCTAGGTAAATAAAACCAGAGTTGTGACAATCCCCCCCCCCCCCCCCCATCGGAATAGTGGTTTGTGAATCGCACGCGCATGCTATGTCCATTAACACTATGTCCATTAACCCCATCACCTCTCCCATCCTGATAAAAGCGACAGACTTATCCAGGAATTAAGACGATTACATTTCCTCCCCGACAGCTTGAAGCACAATGTAACCCGTTTTACACAGGAGCCGAGCCTGGCACAGGCAGAAAATCTCTTACCGAACAGAAGAGGCTTTAGACTCAGCGTCTCTATTTGCTGGATTTTGTTGGGAATGAGCTCGATCTTCTGCTTGTGACCGACCTGAAAAACATAGAAGGATTTATCAGGTCACAGGGGGTCATATATAATACCACACTGGTCCGGGGGACACCAGAGCTTTTCACTAACCGATCGATTAGAATGTGAAGATCCTGTCATCTCTGAACGGGCGCATCGCAAAACATGGATGCGGCCATAAATAAGACACTATTTTGTATCTTGTGGTGACGGTGGATGACATTGGACACATTTAAAAGCTGAAGTTTAATCTGCTTAGATTTCACCTTCCCTTTTCCCCCGCCCCCTCGTTATTATGTTTTAAATTTTAAAAACCTTTTTTAAAACATAGCTTATTTTAGGCCCAGTCACTGGCTGCACACACACCCCCCACTAAATTTCTTTGGTCCCCAAAGATGGAAGAAACTACTATGATGATTATTTATCACATAGGCGGTGATTTACTAAAATTGGAGCACTCAGAATCTAAAGCCGCTGGGCATGGGACTCAATCAGCTCCTAACTTCAGCTTGTTCAATTAGGCTTTGGCAATAAAACCTGGAAGCTGATTGGTTACTATGCACCAGATTCTGTGTGCACCAGTTTTCATAAAAATCCCCCAATAGAATAATGAAACAGCTTCCAACTAGAATAAGTCAAACACAGAGATACAAATAATCCTCATACCCTCTTATATCCAACAGCACTGGGTCTCTGTGCTTCTCTGTGCAATGCAGGTACTTCATGGCTGGTGGAAGGGGCTGGCAGGGTGCTGTACATGGATTCCTGAAAACATCACAGCACCCAGCCTCAGTACTCCTCTCAAGTGCCCCCAGCTTTGATGGGGTGGGCCAGAGACAGTGAAGCACTAGATGATGCCAAATGTCCTCCAGCCAGGAAATGAGGTGGGCTCTATCGGACTTGCTGCAGCTTCTAATGCACACAGTGTGCAGTGAAAACAGAGCAAGCAATTTCAGTACAAAGAACTTGTACGACTGTACGCTGCACACTGTGAGCCTCTCACAATATATCAGAAGTTGCAGCAGGTCAGATAGAGTATGCCCCATTGTTGGCTGGAGGACACCCAGCATCATCTCTCCCTTTCTTTCCCAGCCTGACTGTTGCTGGCCCATCCATTTTATTTATGGGATTTCAGTTATTTTATTCATATAGGCTCAGCATCACATGAGGTTTTTTACCTAGTGGGGTCTGCATGCAAATACAGTCTGCTTATGATTGATCACTCCTCCAGACTGATACCTACCCATCAAGGCATTTAATATTTGCATAACCCCTCCCAAGAGCCAGCCCACTGCTTGCATCAGGAATGAGGACTCTTGGGAAGAGTACTGAGGCCGGGTGCTGTGATGTATTCAGGAAGCTATGTACAGCAAGCAACCCTGCCTGCCAATCGCACCAGCCATGATCTGCTTGCATTGCATAGAGAAACACAAGGACCCAGTGATCACATCACTTAGCCATTTTCCCTCCCCGGTATCATATGACCCCTTAGTGTTACAAGGTCTCAGGTGTGAACGGGGAGCAGGTGTGTTAAATTTGGTGTTATCGCTCTCACTCTCTCATACTGGTCACTGGAAGTTCAACATAACTATAAGAAGATTGCCAAGACCCTGAAACTGAGCTGCAGCACGGTGGCCAAGACCATACAGTGGTTTAACAGGACAGGTTCCACTCAGAACAGGCCTCGCCATGGTCCACCAAAGAAGTTGAGTGCACGTGCTCAGCGTCATATCCAGAGGTTGTCTTTGGGAAATAGACGTATGAGTGCTGCCAGCATTGCTGCAGAGATTGAAGGGGTGGGGGGGTCAGCCTGTCAGTGCTCAGACCATACGCCGCACACTGCATCAAATTGGTCTGCATGGCTGTCGTCCCAGAAGGAAGCCTCTTCTAAAGATGATGCACATGAAAGCCCGCAGTTTGCTGAAGACAAGCAGACTAAGGACATGGATTACTGGAACCATGTCCTGTGGTCTGATGAGACCAAGATAAACTTATTTGGTTCAGATGGTGTCAAGCGTGTGTGGCGGCAACCAGGTGAGGAGTACAAAGACAAGTGTGTCTTACCTACAGTCAAGCATGGTAGTGGGAGTGTCATGGTCTGGGGCAGCATGAGTGCTGTCGGCACTGGGGAGCTACAGATCATTGAGGGAACCATGAATGCCAACATGTACTGTGACATACTGAAGCAGAGCATGATCCCCTCCCTTCGGAGACTGGGCCGCAGGGCAGTATTCCAACATGATAACGACCCCAAACACACCTCCAAGATGACCACTGCCTTGCTAAAGAAGCTGAGGGTAAAGGTGATGGACTGGCCAAGCATGTCTCCAGACCTAAACCCTATTGGTCATCTGTGGGACATCCTCAAACGAAAGGTGGAGGAGCGCAAGATCTCTAACATCCACCAGCTCTGTGATGTCATCATGGAGGAGGGGAAGAGGACGCCAGTGGCAACCTGTGAAGCTCTGGTGAACTCCATGCCCAAGAGGGTTAAGGCAGTGCTGGAAAATAATGGTGGCCACACAAAATATTGACACTTTGGGCCCAAATTTGGACATTTTCACTTAGGGGTGTACTCACTTTTGTTGCCAGCGGTTTAGACATTAATGGCTGTGTGTTGAGTTATTTTGAGGGGACAGCAAATTGACACTGTTATACAAGCTGTACACTCACTACTTTACATTGTAGCAAAGTGTCATTTCTTCAGTGTTGTCACATGAAAAGATAGAAGAAAATATTTACACAAATGTGAGGGGTGTACTGACTTATGTGAGATATTGTATATTTGAAAGTTTATTTTGTATTGTTTCCTGGATAGGAATAGCAGCTCACTGATTGGTCCCTCCTATATCCTGGAATTGTTCTTTCATCTCTTTCTGTAGTGAAATCACATCACCTGCTGAATACTCCGATACTCGGGATTTCTATTATTGTCCAGAATCCCCCCAGGACCACATTAGGTCAGTTAGGATAAGTGCTGATTGCGTGTGATTGGACGGATGTGAAAGAAATGAGATCTGGGACAGACATGAGCGATGTGATATGGGAGACACAGAGGTCACTGAAGGTTAATCCACTTTTTTCGGCGTGCCTCTGATATTGTGCAGATACAGAAGATGAGGAGGAGGTCAGAGGAAGATGAGGAGGAGGTTTAGAGGAAGATGAGGAGGAGGTTTAGAGGAAGATGAGGAGGAGGTTTAGAGGAAGATGAGGAGGAGGTTTAGAGGAAGATGAGGAGGAGGTTTAGAGGAAGATGAGGAGGAGGTTTAGAGGAAGATGAGGAGGAGGTTTAGAGGAAGATGAGGAGGAGGTTTAGAGGAAGATGAGGAGGAGGTTTAGAGGAAGATGAGGAGGAGGTTTAGAGGAAGATGAGGAGGAGGTTTAGAGGAAGATGAGGAGGAGGTTTGAGGAAGATGAGGAGGAGGTCAGAGGAAGATGAGGAGGAGGTCAGAGGAAGATGAGGAGGAGGAGGTTTAGAGGAAGATGAGGAGGAGGTTTAGAGGAAGATGAGGAGGAGGTTTAGAGGAAGATGAGGAGGAGGTTTAGAGGAAGATGAGGAGGAGGTTTAGAGGAAGATGAGGAGGAGGTTTAGAGGAAGATGAGGAGGAGGTCAGAGGAAGATGAGGAGGAGGTTTAGAGGAAGATGAGGAGGAGGTTTAGAGGAAGATGAGGAGGAGGTTTAGAGGAAGATGAGGAGGAGGTTTAGAGGAAGATGAGGAGGAGGTTTAGAGGAAGATGAGGAGGAGGTTTAGAGGAAGATGAGGAGGAGGTCAGAGGAAGATGAGGAGGAGGTTTAGAGGAAGATGAGGAGGAGGTTTAGAGGAAGATGAGGAGGAGGTTTAGAGGAAGATGAGGAGGAGGTTTAGAGGAAGATGAGGAGGAGGCTTAGAGGAAGATGAGGAGGAGGTCAGAGGAAGATGAGGAGGAGGTCAGAGGAAGATGAGGAGGAGGTTTAGAGGAAGATGAGGAGGAGGTTTAGAGGAAGATGAGGAGGAGGTTTAGAGGAAGATGAGGAGGAGGCTTAGAGGAAGATGAGGAGGAGGTCAGAGGAAGATGAGGAGGAGGTCAGAGGAAGATGAGGAGGAGGTCAGAGGAAGATGAGGAGGAGGTCAGAGCCTCTATGTGTGAGAAGATCCAGACACCCGGTCTTCCCCCCGCCCCAGAGCTGATATCTCAGTGTTAGGTGGGTAATAGGGAGATAAATTATCTAATGCAGGGCTCTCCAAACTACGGCCAGCGGGCCACATCCGGCCCGGCCAGCGGGCCACATCCGGCCCCGCTGACCCCGTGGTGTGTCCTCCGTGGGCACTGATTGAGGATTCCCGGCAGTGGAGGTTGCCTATGGTCTCCACTTCTCCTCTCCTCCACAGTGTTACCACCAGTGTCCTAACAACCAATCACATGCTTGCCCCATCGTTCGCAGGACAGAACTTCCTCCACCCAGAACTGCCCTGCCACCTGGCGCTGTAAGCCCTACAGTGGTAAGGGGGGACTCTGAAGTAAGGGAAACTCTAAAGTAAGGGGGAACTGTAAAAAGGACTCTGATAGGGACCCTAATGTAAGGGAAAACTCTGATAGGGACTCTAGAATAAGGGGGGCTCTGATGGGGACCCCGGATGTAAGGGAGAACTCTGTTTGGGACCCTGACGTAAGTGGGTGGGTTTGATGGGGACCTTGACGTAAGAGGGGGCTCTGATAGGGACCCTGATGTAAGGGGGACTCTGATGGGGTCCCTAATGTAAGGGGGACTATATGTGGGGGAGGGGTTATCTCTCAGGTAGGTGTGCTATGTGGGGGAGGGGAATGTCACTCAGGTAGGTGTGGGGTAGGGGTGTCACTCAGGTAGGTGCTCTATACGTGGGGGAGGGGGGGTCATTCAGGTAGGTGTGTGGGGGGGGGGGGGGTGTGACTCAGGTAGATGTGGGGGAGGGGAGGGGGTGACTCAGGTAGGTGTGGGGGAGGGGAGGGTGGTGCCTCAGGTAGGTGTGGGGGGAGGGGTGTGACTCAGGTGGTTGTGGGGGGGAGGGGTGTGACTCAGGTAGCTGTGGGGGGGGGGGGGAGTGTGACTCGGGTAAGTGTGGGAGAGGGGTGTGATTCAGGTAGGTGTGGGGGGAAGGGGTGTGACTCAGGTAGTTGTGTGGGGGGAGGGGTGTGACTAAGGTAGGTGTGGGGGAGGGGAGGGTTGTGGCTCAGGTAGATGTGGGGGGAGGGGAGGGGAGTGACTCGGGTAAGTGTGGGAGAGGGGTGTGACTAAGGTAGGTGTGGGGAAGGGGAGGGGGTGACTCAGGTAGGTGGGGGAGGAGGGGTGTGACTCAGGTAGGTGTGGGGGAGGGGGTGACTCAGGTAGGTGTGGGGGAGGGGGGTGACTCAGGTAGGTGTGGGGGGAGGGGGGTGACTCAGGTAGGTGTGGGGGGAGGGGGGTGACTCAGGTAGGTGTGGGGGGGAGGGGTGTGACTCAGGTAGGCATGGGGAGGTGACTCAGGTAGGTGTGTGGGGGGAGGGGAGGGGTGTGACTCAGGTAGGTGTGTGGGGGGAGGGGAGGGGTGTGACTCAGGTAGGTGTGTGGGGGGAGGGGGGTGACTCAGGTAGGTGTGTGGGGGGAGGGGGTGACTCAGGTAGGTGTGTGGGGGGAGGGGGTGACTCAGGTAGGTGTGTGGGGGGAGGGGGTGAATCAGGTAGGTGGGGGGGAGGGGAGTGAATCAGGTAGGTGTGGGGGGAGGGGGTGTGACTCAGGTGGGGGGTAGGGGTGTGACTCAGGTAGGTGTGGGGGAGGGGGGTTACTCAGGTAGGTGTGGGGGGAGGGGGTGACTCAGGTAGGTGTGGGGGGAGGGGGGTGACTCAGGTAGGTGTGGGGGGAGGGGGGTGACTCAGGTAGGTGTGGGGGGAGGGGGGTGACTCAGGTAGGTGTGGGGGGAGGGGGGTGACTCAGGTAGGTGTGGGGGGAGGGGGGTGACTCAGGTAGGTGTGAGGGAGGGGAGGGGGGTGACTCAGGTAGGTGTTGGGGGGAGGGGGTGACTCAGGTAGGTGGGGGGGGGTGAATCAGGTAGGTGTGGGGGGGAGGGGGTGTGACTCAGGTAGGTGGGGGGGTGAATCAGGTAGGTGTGGGGGGGAGGGGGTGACTCAGGTAGGTGGGGGGGGTGAATCAGGTAGGTGTGGGGGGGAGGGGGTGTGACTCAGGTGGGGGGTAGGGGTGTGACTCAGGTAGGTGTGGGGGAGGGGTGTGACTCAGGTAGGTGTGGGGGAGGGGTGTGACTCAGGTAGGTGTGGGGGAGGGGGTGACTCAGGTAGGTGTGTGGGGGGAGGGGGGTGACTCAGGTAGGTGTGGGGGGAGGGGGGTGACTCAGGTAGGTGTGAGGGAGGGGAGGGGGGTGACTCAGGTAGGTGTTGGGGGAGGGGGGTGACTCAGGTAGGTGGGGGGGGGGTGAATCAGGTAGGTGTGGGGGGGAGGGGGTGTGACTCAGGTGTGGGGTAGGGGTGTGACTCAGGTAGGTGTGGGGGAGGGGTGTGACTCAGGTAGGTGTTGGGGGAGGGGTGTGACTCAGGTAGGTGTTGGGGGAGGGGGGTGACTCAGGTAGGTGTTGGGGGAGGGGGGTGACTCAGGTAGGTGTTGGGGGAGGGGGGTGACTCAGGTAGGTGTGGGGGGGAGGGGGGTGAATCAGGTAGGTGGGGGGGAGGGGGGTGAATCAGGTAGGTGTGGGGGGAGGGGGTGTGACTCAGGTGGGGGGTAGGGGTGTGACTCAGGTGGGTGTGGGGGAGGGGTGTGACTCAGGTAGGTGTGGGGGAGGGGTGTGACTCAGGTAGGTGTGGGGGGGGGAGGGGGGTGACTTACCTTGATCCCCTCCAGGCGGGGTAGGTGTCGGTAGTCGGTGTCCTGTCCCGGTCGGTGGGGGTGTCGGGCCCCCCGGTGGAGGAGGAGGAGGAGGTAGTAGTAGTGGTGGTGGTGTCGCCCCCTAGAGGCCCGTTGCTGTAGTACACATAGAGGAGCAGAGCGATGACATTCAGGATGTAGACATGGACGAACACCATCACCACCACGAAGTACGAGCGGGAGCACACACTGTTCCCCTTCTGGAGCCCGGACAGCCGGTCCCGGGAAGCGGAGG
>JBBDGP010003540.1:0-122972 GCA_037952835.1 Lithobates septentrionalis | reverse complement strand
GATTATGGAGGCCACTGTGCTCTTAGGAACCTTAAAGTGGATGTAAACCCGAAAATTAATTTATTTTTATATCCTACTGTAGTGTACAAGATTTCCTATCATTTGAGCCCAGTCTTGCCACACAGAGTTAATCCATCTCTGAGCAATCCTCGTTTATTGTTCAGTGAGAAAAATCTTGACAAACTGAGAAAAACTTTGTCAAATACTCCCCCTTGCTGTGAGTGACAGCCTAAGACACAGGCATTATTTTTTTAATTCCCTCCCCCTCTCCTTTCTTCAGCAGCTCTGCAAGGATTGGATGTTCCACACCTCAGCATGATTTGGAATGCTGAAGTCATGTGATTACTTTCCTGTCTTTTCACTGGATGTTAGAGATCATAGCAGAAGTTCAGTATAAGAAATACACAGAAGAAAATTCATGTTGACAAGGGGAAGTGTATAGGTGGGTGGGGACTCTACTGACATCACGACTCCACCCACCGAGCTCCAGACAACAGACCCACCCACAGAATCTGCAGTTTTTCGGCTCTCATAACAGACAGAGGGGAGACATTTGACAGGTAAAGATACATGCAGGAGGCATGTATATCCTTATAGATAACCCCTATGGCAGTAGTTTAGAAAGGATGTCATTGGGTTTACATCCACTTTAAGTGCAGCAGAAATTTTTTTGTAACCTTGGCCAGATCTGTGCCTTACCACAATTCTGTCTCTGAGCTCTTCAGGCAGTTCCTTTGACCTCATGATTCTCATTTGCTCTGACATGCACTGTGAGCTGTAAGGTCTTATATAGACAGGTGTGTGGCTTTCCTAATCCAGTCCAATCAGTATAATAAAACACAGCTGGACTCAAATGAAGGTGTAGAACCATCTCAAGGATGATCACAAGAAATGGACAGCACCTGAGTTAAATATGAGTGTCACAGCAAAGGGTCTGAATACTTAGGACCATGTGATATTTCAGTTTTTCTTTTTTAATAAATCTGCAAAAATGTCAACAATTCTGTGTGTTTGATGAAAACTGTAGGTGAACAAGTATAACCCGCCCAGACCCGTCCTACCACCACTGCGCTCTAAATAGTTAGAGATAAAATGAAATGAACAGCTGCCACTTTAAAACTGTGAATAAAAATCTGAATCTACCCCTAGAATAGAGATGAAATAGTAGCGCTAGCCCCACTAATTGTGGGAATGAGACAAACGATGACACATATACTGGTGACGTGGAGTGTACTCCAAGTGCACTCAAAAAAATATAATAATAATGAATGCAATAGAATGGATAAAATGAATACGTTTCAAGTGACCAAACAAGTCTACATCGACTACTGATGTAGTGTAAAGTTGCACACGCAAAATTATATATATCAAGTGATATGTGTAAAATTCCTGGTAAAGTATATCACCAAAACCAAGTAAAAAAAATGATGAAACAGTGATAATCTAACACACAAGTACCTAAAAATGCAAAATAAGTGAAGTCAATAATATTAACCCCTCATGATGAGTGTGTAAACTGGTATCGTGATACCAGCTCTAAAAGCCTCCAAAAAAAAAAAACAGGCTCCAAGGATGAAGAAAAAGACTGGAAAAAACAGTATGGGTCTAAATGTAAAATAATAAAAGTGCAAAATGAAAGTCCACATATGATGTGAAAGATGGGAAGGAAATTCCAAAAGTGAGGGTGTCTCCACTCCACAGTGCTGTAATCCAAATGTCCACCACACCTCAGTGACGTGATTCCACTTCCCTGTAGATTTCAAACTCACCAGCTGTTAAGGCCTCCCACTCTCGTGTTTGGCCGGCAAAAGCCTCAACCCACTCTTATAGGGGTTAACAAGCGAACAATGTTATCCGCCGCTATGTCATCCGGACACTCTCCTTGGGATGGTATTTCACATAAGAGATGAAAAGAAATGCTCCAATAGTGTAATACCGTTTAAAAGAATTTATTCAAAACTAAAACAAACGCTAGTACACTCACATGGTAGATAAAATCAATGGGCAGATCAATAGCAGCCAGATAACATCACAGCAAAACATGCAGCAAACATAAACTCAGCAACACACATCCACGGCGGACCCAGGGAGCATGAACGCCGACGATCGTCTCACCAGCCTGCAGCAGACGGTCCTCCTTGCTACTCCACTGACCCTCGTTCCGTGCCCGTCACTCCTTCCTTTACCAAACGTGTAGGATTGCTGTGTAGCCACGCCTCGACATGTTTAGTCACTGGGACTTAATCATGGGGTTGGCTACCCGGCAAGGCAATCATAGATTTTTGCAAATTGGCAGTTTTGTGGGCGGGCGCCAATCGCTCTGCGTCTACACACTTCCTGTGTCCCTGTGTCCGTGATAACACCTGATTCATGTGGCAGACAACCCCAAACCCCAAATTTATCTGACAATACTATTGTTTTTTTGGCTACCCGCTAGAAGCCCTAAAATTGGTGTTGCCCCACTCTGTTGTTATGATACCCTGCCCCCTTGTTGGTTTATTATTTATGTATCACTTGTTGTTGATGCAAAATTTGAAAAAATATAAGATTTAACTAAAAAATCCTGCCCTTATTCACCCCCTTGATGTATTTAAAGGTTTCAAACTTGTCTCCCCTTTCCCTTCTTTCCTCTAGTACGGGGTCGGCAACCAATCGATCGTGAGCCACCTGTTGACTGCTGGCAGGTGACGGGTGGCTTGTGAAGACATCTCTGCCTCGCCAACCCAGCGCTTTCTACAGAGCGGCAACGGCGCGCGCTCGGCCAATCCTAGCCTGCGCGAGGCTGCCTCAGCCCCCTGCATACGAGTGGCTGCTGGGTGGGGGAAGCCTCCAGAATAGTGGAATACGAACATTCCAGAGCTCTTTCCCTGAGCCCTACGTGTAGTGAGCACATCCCCAGTGCCTCGCCTTCTCTCCAATCCATCCAAGGTGCTTGTGGGATGGACGGCAGTGGAGGGCTGGAGGGGAACAGTGCCAGAACATGCTGCTTCCCTGCACCACTCTGCATCTGGTAACAACTTCTGCACCCTCCTGACCCCATAGTACCAGCACTCCTGACCACTCCAGTGCTGTGCCCTTCTCACCCCCCAATGCCATACTCTTCTGATTCCCCAATCCCATGCCCTCCTGACCCCCCCCCCCCCAGTGCTATGCCCTCCTGATCCCCCAGTACCATTCCCTCTTGGCCCACCAATATCATACCTTCCTGACCCCCCAAGTTCCGTGCCCTCCTGACTCTGCAATACCATACCCCCCTGACCTCCCCCAGTACCGTGTCCTCCTGACCCCCCCCCCCCCCCCCCCCAGTACTGCGTCCTCCTGACCCCGTACCGTGTTATCCTGACCCCCTCCCCTGTACCATGTTATCCTGACCCCCTCCCCTGTACCATGTTATCCTGACCCCCTCCCCTGTACCGTGTTATCCTGACCTCCCTGTGCTCTGCCTTGTTAATCCCTATACACTGCTTTTATTTCTGCTGACCTATGCACACTGTCCTTAATCCTACTGACCTTTGCACACTGCCGTACATCCTACTGACCTCTGTACACTGCCGTACATCCTACTGACCTCTGTACACTGCCGTACATCCTACTGACCTCTGTACACTGCCATACATCCTACTGACCTCTGTACACTTCCCTACCTGTCACAAGTTAGCCTGCAGTTTCCTGCTTGTGTTCTCTTCGATCCTTGCTGCTGGGTTTTTTTTATCCTGATTTTTCACATGTGTGGTTTGGCTATGCTCAACTATGGGTGTCATCTGCTATTCTGTGGACTTTTATTTCCTTCCCTTCCATCACTTCCTGGCCCGCCTCCTAATTTGCTTGTCTATAGAAGACCTGCTCAGTATAACCCACATTGCCTGAGCAACTTCACAGTTCTCTGAGCTCCCGCTTGCGTACCACTTGTCTATACTGCGTTTGACTACCCACATACTGACCCCGGCTTCGTTTACCGTCTGTGCTTGTTCGCTTCCTGCCCTGACCTTGGCTTGTCTCCTGGATTTCCTTTTGTCTCCTGCTTGTACTCTGCACACTCGAATGGTCTCCGCATCCTCAGCTCGGCGTACCTTGGGGCGCGACCTGGTTCCAGCTTGCTGCAAGTTCATCCCCACAATCAGGGGCTCTGGTGAAGAAGCAGGCTGGTGCTTGGACTCCACGCCCTGGGGAACCCTGAGTTGGCGATTTACAAGGGCTCGCCACCACAGACTCCTGACAGTTTGGTCAGGCCATGAGCTCCTCGGAGGTGCCGCAGCCTCTTCTGGATCAACTTCATTGTTTGGCGCAGAGAGTTGACGTCCAGCAGGCCTATCAAGAACAGATTATGCAGTGAAGGAACTTTCCTCCCATTTTTGGATCAGCTGCAGGTTGTGCCCACTTTTTCACCCTCCGTTCCGGCTCCTGTTTCAGCCCCTGCTGCTCCAGCAGAGGGCAGTCCTTTAAAACTCCAGCTGCCTCCGCCACCTCGCTTCTCTGGTGATCCTAAAGCTTGTCAGGGCTTCATCAATCCGTGCTCTATCTACTTCTAGCTAGCGGACCATTATTTTCTTACTGATCAAGATGAGGTACATTATTTTACTCCTTTCAGGAGAGGCTCTGGCTTGGGCCTCGCCACTGTGGGAGCGTCAAGATCATACTGTTTCCAGTCTCTCTGCATTCCTACAAGCTTTCTGTAACACCTTTGATGTGCCTGGCAGGGCCTCATCTGCTTCCTCATTCTTCGTCAAGGAAACATGATTGTTGGTCAATATGCAGTTCAATTTCGCACATTGGCTTTGGAACTGGCATGGAATAATGAGGCCCTTACTGCAACCTTTTGGCAGGGTCTAGCAGATAGTATTAAGGATGAACTAGCCAGCAGACGTTGTTTTACGTCTTCGAGACCACCGCCTGTAAGCAAACTTGGAGAAGTGCCTCTTCGAGCAAACCCAGGTTCCTTTCCTAGGCTACATAGTCACGGATAAAGGGCTGCTTATGGATCCTGCCAAACTTCAGGCCATCTTCAACTGGCCTCAGCCTTCTGGTCTAAAAGCTACGCAACGTTTCTTAGGGTTCACCAATATCTATCGCCAGTTCATTCCTGATTACTCTCTCTGGTGGATCTAGGAATCTGGGTCAAAGAATCACTTCTTTGACCCAGAAGGGCGCTAATGCCAGAACCTGGCCTCCTGAAGCAGTCGAGGCTTTCCACAATCTCAAAACGGCCTTCCTCTGCATATATTCTCAAACGTCCTGACATTCTCCAGCCTTTCTTCTTGGAGGTAGATGCTTCATCCTTGGGAGGGGGGCTGTCCTTCTCCAAATGCATGACAGTAAGCTCAATCCTTATGCCTTCTTCTCTAAAGGGATCGGGAGCTTCTGGCTATCAAGCTAGCACTGCAAGAATGACTACATCTACTGGAGGGATCTCCTCATCTTATGATCTATACCGATCAGAAGAACCTCCTAGTATCTGCAATCCGCCCGACGTTTGACTCCCAGGCAAGCACGATGGGCTCTCTTCTTTTCTAGGTTTAATTTTGACATCACCTTCCGGCCCAGTTCTAAAAATGCTCATGCTGACGCCTTGTCCAGATCATTTGACATTGCTGACTCTGAGTGTCATGTCGAACCAGAACCTATTCTCCCTGCCAATTGTATCCTGGCTTCCACCCATCTTCATTCACCATGTATCCTGCCCAGAAAGACCTTTTGTGGTGCCCTCCCTTCGCTCCAAGCTTCTCAAATGGGCACATTATTCTAAACTCTCAGGACATCCTGATGTGAAACGTACCTGTGCCTTCCTGCAGTGTCACTACTGGTGTCCCTCACTTCGGAAGGATGTTGAATATGTCCAGGCTTGCTCCA
Source organism: Lithobates septentrionalis (assembly GCA_037952835.1). NCBI lineage: Eukaryota > Metazoa > Chordata > Amphibia > Anura > Ranidae > Lithobates > Lithobates septentrionalis. The sequence goes on along the minus strand of JBBDGP010003540.1, from coordinate 117,125 downwards.
TTTGTGTGTACTCAAAGTCCTCCATGTCTGCTCCAGCAGGTAACCTTTTACCTCTACCTGTTCTGGATGTACCTTGACGTTGCATCTCCATAGATTTTTATCTCTGAACTACCCCCATCCCTCTCAGCGGGCTCTACCATTATCTGGGTGGTTGTGGACAGGTTTTCTAAAACGTCACTTAACTCCACTTCCAGGACTACCCTCTGCTGTCAATTTGGCTTCCATCTTTATTTGGGAAATCTTTTGTCTCCATGGTATGCCCTCGCACATTTGTCTCTTTTAGAGGGGTTCAGTTTACAGCTCGCTTCTGGAGAGCTCTGGCCACATCCTTTGCGAATGAAAGGCTGAAGTCCAACTTGATTCCAGTCAAATGGACAAACTGAAAGGGTCAACCAGAATGTGGAACAGTATCTTCATGCCTTCATTTCTGCCCATCAGGATGATTGGGTAGACCTTTTACCCTGGGCAGAATTAGCCCTCAATAACTATGCTGTGACGGGAGGGCCCGTGGAACCCAGAATCCCTTGGAAAGTGTGGGATACCCTTGTTTCAGCTTCCCATACACCTCTTATGTCTAAGTCACCCTGTGCTATCCTGGCACAGGGTGAGTGAGAAAATATATCTTGGACTACTTAAAAGGGGACAGTAATATTTATCCACAATATCTCCCAGGATATATATAAAGACTTTGATTCTGAACTCCACATGTTAGTTGAGAGAGCTGATCATATTGGCCTCTAGAACTGGCTAGGAGCCGGACAGTCTACTCCTACTATAGTTTGTTGTCTACTAGGCTGGGGGGGGGGTGGATCACTGTTTGTATTGTTAATTGTAATTAGCTCCTGCTATTGTGTTTATACTACTGTGTGAAGCTAGGTGACCACAAGTCTGCCCAAAGGTCATGTCTCTGAGTCACCTAATCTGGGTAAATGATTTAGTAAACTAGCTCATGTTAATTAGGTTACAGTTGTATTGTTAGAGTAATATGAGCAGGAGGGGGGAACCTTCTCTTTAACGGTATATAAAGACTTGTAATTTTGGTTCTAATAAACGAGTCCATGTTAGCAGCTAAGCAAGTCTCGTCTTGTTTTGTGCTTGGGAGCGGTTGGAATACCTGATATCTGTATCCAGACTGGGAGGAAGTGGTATACTGACGGAAGCACTCAAGCGGAGTGTGGGACGTTCCGTTACACACGCTAACTAATGATGTCTCTGTAGTCCTCTTTGTTATGTGAAGGTTATGTTCAGACACTCATGCTGCGATCATTGTGCTCTGTTTCTAGCCGCAATGTTTTTAAATATTTTTTTTAAAATGTTTGCTGCAATAAAGATTTGTAAATATTTTTTTTATATCATTTTGGAGCTTACTTGTCTGTACTGCCACTTCCAATAGTCCTTTAAAGAGGAAGAAAACTTCCTATAATAATGTGTTTTATTTTTATTTTTTACAACCTCTTTAAAGGGAAAGGAATACCCTCCTTATTTGCTAATTTATAGACTAAGGCATTCCCACCCTTCCACCATACCCCTATACTTCTGTAATAAGAAACCTTTCTGTTATCGATTTATAATTACGTGAGCTTACTTATAATGAACCCGGGACCTAGGTGTTTCATTACTTCAGTTCCTTGGACAAGAACCCCATCTCAAAAAGTACACCACAGTCTTTCTGCTCGTTCTATATGCAAGTTAATTTTTCCTGAAACCTTGCTTATTTGGAGTGCAACTGGCACTTTCTGGGTAAATATCCTGTATAACCACATGCCTTTCCTTTACTTTGATTGTAAGTTTGGAAGGGTGCCTTTAATAGGAGTTATAGGTTTGGGCTCTTCAGCAAAAAAAAAAAAAAAAAACACCATCTGGCTCTTTATGTGCAATGGTGGCTTCTTTAGGCTTTAATGTACTTTCATTTTTGTACAGTTTGACAAATGCCGTGCCTTTTTGTTTGACTTTGAAAAATGTCATTGTTCCAACATGCTGAGAAACCTGCGATACCTGTCAGTCTTTCTCTTTCAGTGCAACGGCTACAAAATCCTTCAAGGGCCCCTGTAATGTCAAAATGTTAGTTTTTGTATGGAGTAGGGAAGGCTTAAAACCTCTATCTGTCCTGTTGGGGAACTATCCCTTTACTTCCTGTCATAGAGAGACACATTAAGAAGTAACCTGAAATTTATACACAGTGTGAATAATTTTCCTCTTGTACAGTTCTCACTGGAACAGGTGTTCACAGGTGCAAGATGTATCCTCCCCTTTTCTGGTGAAACTCTGATATTTTATACCACATACATTTTTCTCAGTATCTGTAAAAATTTGTGTTAAAAAAAAAAAGTAAAGAATAAAGTAAGATTTTGTAAAACGTAAATCTTGAATGGTGCCAAAAATAGGTGTATAGTTAAATGTTGTTGTTAAGTTGATGCGCCTTTTTTAAAGCAAGATCTTTTTTACAGCCTACAGTTTCTCGTTCAATATTTTTATTAAGGTTTACATGAGATATACATAACAATCTGTAGGCTTATACATGGGAAACAGTCAAATCATGAGTAATAAAAAATTAGTATATAAGTCAGTTTATGTTCAAAAGGAATTGTATCTGAAAATAAGACTTATAATAATATAGATTCACTTAAATAACCAACATTAGAACCCCAAAAACATTGGTGTATTTAATGAAACATGCCTCCAGACCCCCCATCCACCCCTGATGGGCACAAACTGTGGATGGGTGGGGGCAAAGCTGTATAAGTCAGGAATATTTACACCCAAATCATTTTAAATATTGCAAAAGACATAAGGAGGTCTAGGCATTCCAATCATAGATTACACATGCCATTTATATTCGATCAAAAATATAAGAATTAAGAGAAATATCAGAGAAAATAAAAAAAAGACAGTGCTTGTCAATTTCAAAATATAAAACCATACGTGTAAGAAGAGAGATTCCTTTATCCGTCGGGATAAGAAAATCTAGGAAGAAGAAGAAGAGAGTAAGAGGAAAGAAAGAGAAGGAAGGGTCTTCCATGGTGGTAGTGCGGCCCACACCCAAAAAATGCGTATCATTTAATAAAAATAAATATATAAAGGAATTATCAAAGTCATGGGGCAACAACAACAATGAATAATCAGTCATGGGGCAAAAAATGTTTAACCCAAGGTTTCCAAATTTTGTTGAATTTACGTATATTATAATTTTCTATGGCTGTCATTTTGGCAAATAGAAGGGCCTTCAACATCCTATGTTTGGCTTCAGCCACAATTAAGGTGGGAGATTTCCAATCCTTGGCTATAGTTTGTTTGGCTGCGGTTGTAAGATTAATGAGAACTTGAAATTTAGTATGAGTAAGTGCAGCTGGTTTAAGATTTAGGAGGGCCACAGCTGAGTCTGGGAGTATGGAGATTTCCAAGGCTTTAGAAATGATCAAATATCTTTCCCCAGAAATCTTGGGTTACCGGACATTCCCACCAAATATGGAAATGTGTACCTGGTGAGGAACATCCTCAAACAATTTTCTGGGTATGCTGGGATAAATTTTGCAATCCTTGCTGGTACCAAATACCAATGTGCCATAACTTTGAAATTGGTTTCTAATGCATAACACTTTAGGGAAGAAGTTTTGGTGGCCAACCAAATATTGGACCAGTCATCTTCGTCAAATGTAGGATTCAAATCATGCGACCATTTAGCAACATATGAGGGAAATGAGTCGTTGGGTATAGCAGTGAGATGTTGATATAGGAGTGAAATCAGTCCACTAATATGTGCAAATACGTTCAAATTGTGACATTTGGTTAAGAATTGAACCTGTACTAATGAGGTGTATAAAAATTCTTGATTTGCAAATAACGAAAAGATTCAGTCCTAGGAAGCGCAAAATTTTCACAAAGTGTAGGGAATGTATGAAAATCAGTGGAAGATGTCAATTTGTGTAGATATATAAAGACAAGAGAGAGCGCACGCCAGCCCTAGTGTGTTTATCGTTTAATTGATAAGATATGTGGTTAAAATACGAGGGTTGCACTCAAACATCCAGCGTTAAATGGCATAAACAGCTCCATAATAGCCTCCTCTCCTGGTCTGTAGGGATCAGTTATCTCACAGCAACTAGCAGCGTGCTAAAGTAAATCAGAAAAAGCTAATTCTGAGACAAGAGGCACAACTACCACCAAGGGAGAGGAAGAAGAAAGGAGGAAAATAGGAGAAAAAAAAAGAATAAAATTGATCAACCCTAATGGGAATAAAAAATAATATAAATAGTATCTGAACAATAGGGTATGAGAACAACTCGGGGGTACATCGAATGGACCCCGAGCCGTTCTGGGGCCACCATCAGAATCCCGCATAACGGTATCAGGAGACAGGGTAGTAAAAGGGGCAGCAAGACACTCCCAAAGGCCGGACATTACCGGAAAACCACAAACCGTGTAAAAAAAAAAAAAATACGAATGCAAATACAATCTCAATTATAGATATATTAAAACAAATTTTGATTTAGCCAGATTTGACCAAAAATGTAAAATACCTGTTAGGTAAAAGAAAAAAAATAATAAGACGAAAAAAAAAGACAAAAGCATCTTAAACTGTTAGGATTACTAAATTATTAGATTATGAGGGTTAATGAGATCTAATGGGCAACAGGTGTAGAGAAAAAAAATTTACTTGTATCAATAAACCCAAAGGCATATTGATTCTTATTCATGCAGAGACTCTGCATACAGAGACCAGGCATGAAATGGCAATGCATCTCACCAACCTGAGAAGACCTAACAAATGATGATGGATAAATTACAAGAATGATTAAAATCAAACACATAAAACACGCAAAAAAAATAAATAAAAATGAAATAAAAAAAAGGGGAAAAAAGGTCCTGGATAAGTTCCTGGTAAAGGATCAAAATATTAGGTCAAGTCAGGATAAGTATCTAGGCCAGAAAAAGTAGCATTGTTATTAAAGGTGTATACCAATTGATGTAAACTGCTGTATAGTGAAGGCAAACACAAAAAAGCGTTTGAGCAGCTAAACAATTTTCAATCCATCATATCTTCATTGGTTGGGGATGAATTATCATAACGTCCACGCTTATGTAATTTTTGCCGTGTAGAGATGGAAGAACCAGAGTCTGTCATCTTTTGCTGTGAAGGGGAATGAGAGGCTGATCGTCTGCGAGTATGATCACTGGGTGAAACTCGATCCACAAAGCCCATTTCTATTAAGGCCGACTGTAGTTCAGCAGGGGTTCGACAAGTGTATTAAGTTTCAAGGTGAGTGAAGTGGAGAGAAAATGGAAAACCCCAATTATATGCAATTTGATTGCGTTGAAGTATTAATAGCTGGGGTTTGAGTGCACGTTTCTTAGCCTATAGTTAGAGGGGATAGATCTGCAAAGCGTTGATAAGTGTGACCCTGAAAATTTAAGCAAGTCCTTCCCTCTGGCTGCGGCAAGTAATTGTTCTTTGCTGCGATAATAATGTAGCTTAACTATTATGTCCCTTGGGGGACTGTTAGGCTTACGTGGAGCTAAGGCTCTGTGTGCTCTATCCATTTCTAACCTCTCAACAGGTATGCCAGGCTGTAATTCCTGAAAGGGTGCTAACAGGTAGGCTTGGATATCCACAATAGTTTCAGGAATCCCTCTGATTTTCAAGTTGGAAGGACGGTCCCTATTTTCTTGGTCCTCTGTGCGGGATTGTAATATTAGATTTTCTTCTTTAACCACTTCAGCCCCGGAAGGATTTACCCCTTTCCTGACCAGAGCACTTTTTACAATTTGGCACTGCGTCACTTTAACTGCTAATTGTGCGGTCATGCAATGCTGTACCCAAACGAAATTTGCGTCCTTTTTTTCCCACAAATAGAACTTTCTTTTGATGGTATTTGATCACCTCTGCGTTTTTTATTGTTTGCGCTGTAAACGGAAAAAGACCGAAAATTTTGAAAAAAATGATATTTTCTACTTTTTGTTATAAAAAAAAATCCAATAAACTCAATTTTAGTCATACATTTAGGCCAAAATGTATTCGGCCACCTGTCTTTGGTAAAAAAAAAAGTCAATAGGCGTATACTTATTGGTTTGCGCAAAAGTTATAGCGTCTACAAACTAGGGTACATTTTCTGGAATTTACACAGCTTTTAGTTTGACTCCTGAGTATGGGGATACCACATGTGGGAGTTTTTGGGAGCCTAGCTGCGTACGGGGCCCCGAAAACCAAGTACAGCCTTCAGGATTTCTAAGGGCGTAAATTTTGATTTCACTCCTCACTACCTATCAGTTTTGATGGCCATATAATGCCAAGATGGCACAACCCCCCCCCCCCCCCCCCAAATGACCCCATTTTAGAAAGTAGACACCCCAAGCTAGTTGCTGAGAGCCATGTTGAGTCCATGGAATATTTTATACTTTGCACAAAGTTGTCACTAAATGATATATTGCTCAAACATGCCATGGGCATATGTGGAATTACAGCCCAAAATACATTCTGCTGCTTCTCCTGAGTACGGGAATACCACATGTGTGGGACTTTTTGGGAGCCTAGCCGCGTACGGGACCCCGAAAACCAAGCACCGCCTTCAGGATTTCTAAGCGCGTAAATTTTTGATTTCACTCCTCACTACCTATCAGTTTCGAAGGCCATAAAATGCCCAGATGGCACAAACCCCCCCAAATGACCCCATTTTGGAAAGTAGACACCCCAAGCTATTTGCTGAGAGGCATGGTGAGTATTTTGCAGCTCTCATTTGTTTTTGAAAAATGAAGAAAGACAAGAAAAATGTGTTTTTTATTTTTTAAATTTTCAAAACTTTGTGACAAAAAGTGAGGTCTGCAAAATACTCACTATACCTCTCAGCAAATAGCTTGGGGTGTCTACTTTCCAAAATGGAGTCATTTGGGGGGGGGGGGGGGGGGTTGTGCCATCTGGGCATTCCATGGCCTCCGAAACTGTGATAGGCAGTGAAGAGTGAAATCAAAAATTTACACCCTTAGAAAGCCTGAAGACAGTGCTTGGTTTTCGGGGTCCCGTACGCGGCTAGGCTCCCAAAAAGTCTCACAAATGTGGTATCCCCATACTCAGGAGAAGCAACAGAATGTACTTTGAGGTGTAATTTCACATATTCCTATGGCATGTTTGAGAAATATATCATTCAGTGACAACTTTGTGCAGAAAAAAAAAGTGTCTTTTTCCCCCGCAACTTGTATCGCAATATAAAATTTTCCATGGACTCGACATGCCTCTCATCAAATAGCGTGGGGTGTCTACTTTCCAAAATGGGGTCATTTGGGGGGTTTTGAACTGTCCTGGCATTTTATGCACAACATTTAGAAGCTTATGTCACACGTCACCCACTCTTCTAACCACTTGAAGACAAAGCTCTTTCTGACACTTTTTGTTTATATGAAAAAATATTTTTTTTTGCAAGAAAATTACTTTGAACCCCCAAACATTATATATTTTTTTTAAAGCAAAGGCCCTACAGATTAAAATGGTGGGCGTTTCATTTTTTTTTTCACTCAGTATTTGCGCAGCGATTTTTCAAACGCATTCTTTTGGGAAAAAACACACTTTTTTTTTTAATTTTAATGCACTAAAACACACTATATTACCCAAATGTTTGATGAAATAAAAAAGATTATCTTAGGCTGAGTACATGGATACCAAACACGACATGCTTTAAAATTGCGCACAAACGTGCAGTGGCGACAAACTAAATACATTTTTAAAAACCTTTAAAAGCCTGTACAGGTTACCACTTTAGATTTACAAAGGAGGTCTACTGCTAAAAATATTGCCCTCGATCTGACCTTCATGGTGATACCTCACATGCATGGTGCAATTGCTGTTTACATTTGACGCCAGACCGAGGGGTGCCTTTTTTTTTTTTTTTTTTTAAATAGATCTCTCCTCTGCCCTCAAAGCATCTGACCACACCAAGATCGGTGTGATAAAATGCTTTCCAATTTCCCAATGGCGCTGTTTACATCCGGCGAAATCTGAGTCATAAAATGCTCGTAGCTTTCTGTTTCTTAGGCCATAGAGATGATTGGAGCCATTCTGGTCTCTGATCAACTCCTATGGTCAGCTGGCCGAATCACCGGCTGCATTTTCAGGTTCCCTGTTGGGATAGGAGAGCCAGAGAAAAACATGGAAGACGGTGGGGGGGGGGTCATTCCCTCCCACTGCTTGTAAAAGCAGTCTAGAGGCTAATTAGCCGCTAGGATTGCTTTTACATTAAAGCCGACCACTGGCTGAAAAGAATGATACCAAGATGATGCCTAAACCTGGAGCCATCATTCTGGTATAACCACTCAAAAGTCCAGCAACATACCAGTACGTTGCTGGTCTTTGTTGGACATATATTGTAAACTTTTTTTTTTTTTTTATGCAGCCTGTGGGCTGAACGAAAAAAAGATTGATCTGTGGGTATGCCCACCATTAGAATACCTCCCTTCATCCACCCACTTCTAATGATGGGCATATATGCACCGTTTATATATGCCGAAGCATGGGGGCATCCGCCCCAAAAGGTAGGAGCAAATCACTCCTCCGCCTCTGCTGCCCCCATGCTTCGGCATATATGTTTTTTTTTTAACTGTGGTGGTGAAATCACTTCCTACAGCGCTGGAGTCACGGCTTTATGTATCGTGGGAGCAAACTCTGTTGCTGTCAAGATAAATAAATCTGTTCTGCAGCTGAATGGCATACCTGAAAACAAAAAAAATGGTTAACAATAAAACACCGTAAACAGTAAAGTATAAAAAAAATTGCATACCTGAAAAGCAAATATGGTAAAACATAATAACAATAAAACATTGCAGAATAGAATACAGTAAAAAAGAGCAGAACAACAGAGCGAGAACTATAAAACGACAACTATTTTTGTGTTTTTGTTTTTTACACTTTTTTTTTGTAACTAACTTTTGTAACTGTAACCGGTTCCAGGTTCGGGTCTCTCAAAATGCGATGGCATCTTGGGAGACCCTGTGAAAGTGTGCCTAGTCTGTGCAGTGCTGTACCCTACGCTAATACTCCACTAGTGTATGGTAGCGTTAAAAACATTCACCAATGCAAAGACCAGGATTGTCAGGACAGGAGGGACAATAATAGCGGGTGTCACGCCTATATCCGCGCTTGCTGCAGACACGACATCTTTTTTGGGGGATTTGTTGGGTAGGGGTACTCGGGAGGACATAAGGAAAATGCCTCTCATGCAGCCGGCTTACTGCATTTGGTTGGGGAAGGTGAGGTGGAGCACCGTCTGGAAACAGAAGGGCTCTGACGATCTCTTCCTGGAATTTAAGGAAGGATCCAGTCCGTCCTGAAACTCTGTATAGCACATGAGCGTTCAGCAAAGCCAATTGAAATAAACAGACACTTTCTTGTACCAGCATCTGGCCTTACGGGGAATTAGGTACGGCGCCAACAACTGGTCGTTGAGGTCTACCCCTCCCATATTTTAGTTATATCCGTAGACACAGAGGGGTTTCTCCACAACAGCAGTCGCCATAGTAATTTGGACCGTCGTGTCTGCATGAAGGGAGGTAAGAACGAAAACATTCTTATTATCCCTCCACTTCATAGCGAGCAAGTTATTACACTTGAAGCAGGCTTTCTCCTCCAGCCTAAGACTGGAATCTACAATCCGCTGGGGAAAGCCCCAGCGATTAGGTCACACGGTGCCACATGCTCCAATCTGCTGATCAAACAAGTGACTAAAAAGTGGCAAGCTCGTGTAATAATTGTCCACATAAGTGGTACCCCTTTCCGAATAAGGGCGACACCAAGTTCCACACAATCTTGCCAGCGCTTCCTATGTAGTCAGGACAGTTTGTCGGCTCTACGTGGCTATCTTTTTCCCTCGTAAACCAAAAAACTACATGTATAGCCTGTGGCCCTGTCACAGAGCTTATACGTCTTGACCCCGTATCTGGCAAGCTTGCTGGGAAGGTACTGTTTGAATGACAAGCGGCCAGAGAACTTGGTCAGGGACTCATCATCGCAGACAATTTGATGGGGAGTAAACAAGTCTGCAAAACGTTGGTTGAAGTGGTTTACGAGGGGCCGAATTTTGTAGAGCCGATCGTATCCAGGGTCTCCACGAGGACGACAGAGTTCATTGTCCATTTAAGTGCATGAACCACAAGATCTGCTCGTATCGTGCCCTGGTCATGGAGGCAGAGAACAAGGGCATATGGTAAATTAGGTCAGTGGACCAATATGACCGCAACTCACTCTTTTTAGTTATGCCCATGTTGAGGGAAAAGCCCAGAAAGAGCTTAAATTTGGAAACCGTAATTGGTCTCCAATGTGTGTTGACCAGCGTACAAATTGCTTTGGTCCACAATAGATCTATAGAGATCTTTGGTGAAAAACAGCGAATAAAAATCAAGTGACGTAAAATAAAGTGTTTCCACCTGAATGCCGGGTTGGCCAGTGAATGGGGGAAGTACGGGTGCTGCAGAAGTGGTGGGTTCCCAATTAGGATTGGTGAATGCAGCAGGAAGGGCACTATGGGCACGACGGGCCTGTGTTCTTCTTGGTGGCAGCGGGACACTACTTGTGCTTGCCACCTCACCAACTTGAACTGCACTTATGGCACTCGCCACGTCACCACGTGATACTGCAGTGCTGGATTGACTACGACCAGGGTGTACTAGGCCGCTGGTGCTTGCCAGTTCACCAGAAGGAATAGCGGCGCTAGTACTGCTCTGCTCCATACGAGGGACCTGCGGTTCTTGCACATCAACGACAGAAGTAGTAGTTCGGGGTCTGGTACGCCTGACCTTAGCTCTGACGACAGAGTTGTGGTCCCTGCCATCTGTCATGGAGCCGCGGTCCTCTACAGGATCGTATTCTGAGCCTGAATCTGACAGATGAGTGACTTCTTCTTCACTATCTGTCATGCTCAGAAACGTGTAGGCCTCTTCACTAGTGTACCTTCGATTTGCCATTTTGGGCTATAAATGTAGTGGTACAGTAGTGAGACTCGCAGGTAAAAAAGCTCCTGACTATTAGCGACTGTATCAAAACGCTACCAAAAAAACTGTTAGCGATTGCAGGGAATCAGGCCTGACTCTGCAAACGCTGCAGTTATGTGTGTTTAGTGTTTTGTAAGTGACAGTGATCGATCGATACTGCACTTGGGTGGGTTGGGCTGGGCCGAGGGGCAAAACGCAGGTGCTAGCAGGTATCTGGGCTAATCCCGCTAACACTGCGTTTTTGGGAACCCTAAACTGCTGGGGACGCTAGTATAGATCTGATCAGATATTGATCCGTTCAGATACTATACCACTAAGGGAGGTGTATGCTACGTGCGTGGGTGTTAGCAGTACTGGCACTAACCTGACGCTGCCTGGGATGACGCAGACCCTATCTGACCCTAAAACCTAACTTTTATCACCCGCCGGGTGATCAGGGGGTTAAACCTTTATTAGGTAATAAACGGCGGGTGCCCTAACACTATAAAAATAAACTAACTAACCAGCGTCGCCCGTAACAGTTATACGGTGATCACTGTTGAAAGGGTTAACTAGGGGGCAATCGGGATTAAAACCTTTACTAGGTAGTATATGGGGGTCCCTGATGCTATAAAACGCTGACGGCGAACCTAAATACCGACCTAACTAGCGACACCTGTGACACTAATACAGCGATCAGAAAAATGATCGCTTGGTGACACTGGCGACGGGGGGTGATCACGGGCTTATACCTTTATCGGGGGGGGGGGTTAGGGGGGTACCCTAGACCTAAAGGGGCCTACCACTAACTGCCCTACCACTTATAACTGTCACAAAATGACACCAATGCAATAATCAGAAAAAAAAACTGCTATTGGTGTCACTGTGACAGGGGGTGCAGGGGGGTGATTGGGGGGTGAAAAGTGTGCCTAGAGTGTTCTACTGTAATGTGTAGTGTTGGTGCACTTACTTGATGTCTTCTCTCCTCGGCGCCGGAACGAAAAGACCAACATGAGGGATGACAGCACTTCATTTACATTACAGCAGCAGAGGAAGATTTTAATTTGTTGGGAGCGATCGCGAGGGTGTGGCCACGATTGAGTGGCCTCCCCCTCAGCACAGATTGCTCCCCTAACTATGCCGACTGCCTCGGGTACCGGGGGGGGGGGCAATGCATCCCCCGCCCGCGGGAGGCAAATCACGTATCGGATACGTGATTTTGCCTGCCCGTGCCATTCTGCCGCAGTATATCTGCGTTAGGCGGTCGGCAAGCGGTTAAGATGTTCAATTTCAGAGGCATAGTGTTGTAAATGGTTCTCTATTTCATTCACTCTCCCTTCCAATTCTGCTGTTCTCTGCCCCAATTCTCTAATTTCTCTTGTTAATGTGTCAGTAGTATGATCAGACGTTTGTTTCAGGGCTTTCTGTAACATACGTTCAAATTGTTTAAACAATTTAGGGTGAATTGTTGTCTGTGAACTGTCAGCATCTGAATCAGACTCACCAGTGTAATCCTGCGGCTTCAGGCTGTGTGACAGGGCTGTGAGAGCGCGCAGTGCACTGGTCTGTGAGGTAACTGATTCTACCATCTTAGAGGACAGCCTAGACGGCGCTTCTTTAGGTATAGCAACTTTAAACTTCGGTTTAGGGGTCTTTAAGACCATGATAACAGTGCCGGTATGTTCCGTGGGCGAAACAGTAGTGATGGGTAATCTCTTTTGAGCGACTGGTGTCCGTGGCTCTTCGGTCCATCCAGCTCAGGAGCGGAGCTCTTAGGAGACATGTCCGTTTCTTCAGGCACCGCGCATGCGCCCTCTACAGCCTACAGTTTCATCTTCTGGTGAGTAGGGATGAGCCGAACACCCCCCTGTTCGGTTCGCACCAGAACTTGCGAACAGGCAAAAAATTTGTTCGAACACGCGAACACTGTTAAAGTCTATGGGACACACGAACATGAATAATCAAAAGTGCTAATTTTGAAGGCTTATATGCAAGTTATTGTCATAAAAAGTGTTTGGGGACCTGGGTCCTGCCCCAGGGGACATGGATCAATGCAAAAAAAAAGTTTTAAAAACGACCGTGTTTTCGGGAGCAGTGATTTTAATAATGCTTAAAGTGAAACAATAAAAGTGTAATATCCCTTTAAATTTCCTACCTGGGCGGTGTCTATAGTATGGCTGTGAAGGGGCGCATGTTTCCAGTGTTTAGAACAGTCTGACAGCAAAATGACATTTCAAAGGAAAAAAAGTCATTTAAAACGACTCGCGGCTATTAATGAATTGCCGGTCCGACAATACACATAAAAGTTCATTACTAAAAACGGCATGGGAATTCCCCACAGGGGAACCCCGAACCAAAATTTTAAAAAGAAATTACGTGGGGGGTCCCCCTAAATTTCAATACCAGGCCCTTCAGGTCTGGTATGGATGTTAAGGGGAACCCCAGCCAAAAATTTTTTTAAAAAATGGCGTGGGGTCCCCCTAAAAATCCATACCAGACCCTTATCCGAGCACGCAACCTGGCAGGCCGCAGGAAGAGAGGGGGGGACGTGAGAGCGCTCCCCCCGAACCGTACCAGGCCACATGCCCTCAACATTGGGAGGGTGCTTTGGGGTAGCCCACCAAAACACCTTGTCCCCATGTTGAGGACAAGGGCCTCATCCCCACAACCCTTGGCCGGTGGTTGTGGGGGTCTGCGGGCGGGGGGCTTATCGGAATCTGGAAGCCCCCTTTAACAAGAACCGTCAGAAGAGGAGAAGCGTCACACAGCGGGAGCCTCCCTCCATGCCATCATGGATGCGGAGCGGCCCGAGGAGAAGGGGGGAAGAAGACGCCAACGGCGTGGAGGAAGATGCCAGACGAGAACACCGGAGGGAGAACCAGAAGAAGAAGAAGATGGAGGAAGAAACCGAAGGAAGATGCAAGAAAGAAGAAGCATTTAAATAAAGGAATTGTCAAAAACTGTCTTGTCATTTTTAACATTTTTGACAGTTTTTTTGTGAAATGGTAGGGGTACTTTTGTACCCCCATACCATTTCACACAGGGGGGAGGGCCGGGATCTGGGGGTCCCCTTGTTAAAGGGGGCTTCCAGATTCCGATAAGCCCCCCGCCCGCAGACCCCCACAACCACCGGGCAAGGGTTGTGGGGATGAGGCTACCCCAAAGCACCCTCACAATGTTGAGGGCATGTGGCCTGGTACGGTTCAGGAGGGGGGGCACTCTCTCGCCCCCCCTCTTTTCCTGCTGCCTGCCAGGTTACGTGCTCGGATAAGGGTCTGGTATGGATTTTTGGGGGGACCCCACGCCGTTTTATTTTATTTATTTTTTTGGCGTGGAGTTCCCCTTAAAATCCATACCAGACCTGAAGGGCCTGGTATGGAATTTAGGGGGACCCCCCACTTTTTTTTTTTTTTTTTTTTTTTTTAATTTTGGTTCGGGGTTCCCCTGTGGGGAATTACCATGCCGTTTTTATCAATGAACTTTTATGTGTATTGTCGGACCGGCAATTCATTAATAGCCGCGAGTAGTTTAAATGACTTTTTTCCTTTTGAAATGTCATTTTGCTTTCAGACTGTTCTAAACACTGGAAACATGCGCCCCTTTAGAGGCATACTATAGACACCCCCCAGGTACGAAATTTAAAGGGATATTACACGTTTATTGTTTCAATTTAAGCATTATTAAAATCACTGCTCCCGAAAAAACGTCCGTTTTTAAAACTTTTTTTTGCATTGATCCATGTCCCCTGGGGCAGGACCCAGGTCCCCAAACACTTTTTATTAAAATACCATGAATATAAGCCTTTAAAATTAGCACTTTTGATTTCTCCCATAGACTTTTAAAGGGTGTTCCGCGGCATGCGAATTTGCCACGAACACCCCAAATTGTTCGGCGAACTGGCGAACAGCCGATGTTCGAGTCGAACATGAGTTTGACTCTAACTCAAAGCTCATCCCTACTGGTGAGTCTTGCTAGTATTCTCAGACATGCAATACCATTGTCGACCTCCTAAAAAATCCTACGTATCTGGTTGTTATGTTTACCCGACTAGCCTCGATACTTTCATTTGTGACCTGAGATAAGGGTAAGAGTTACCAGGGATAAACTGCATGCTTTCTAGTGTTAGTAACTCAAACTATTAATTTGGAGGCCCATAATAGCCAGACTGGTATTGGCCTCTGTGTCTTTCAAAAATAAAAATGCTATTAAGAAGATGAGTATTCTAGCAATCACTTCAACTAGTACAAGTAGAGGATTTGACAGCTCATTTCCTCAAAATTTTAAACTGCAACCAGCACTAAAGTGGTTCTAAAGCCTAAACCTTTTTTACCCTAATGCATGCTGTCCATTAGGCCCCATTCACATCTCAGTGTTTTGTAGCTTGAAGCTCTAAGCTCAATCGCTGGAGGGAAAAAAATATCGATTATTTTCTATGGAGCTGGTTCACGTCTCCACTCCAAGGCGCCTGATTCTCAAAGTTCTTAAGCGTTTCTTTGTAGCTCAAATTGGGCAGATTTGCGCATTTTTATTCCCATGGAAACATTTTTGCGATTTTGCACGTTGTACTGTTTCAAGAGTTTTGTCAAGCGTTTTTTGTGCACTTTTCTTCTCAAATGGGAAAAAAAAGTAAAATAAAGAAACAACCTAAAAATCAACATAAATGAATATGTAATAATAAAATACCCCTAGCCTTAAAAAAAAATATTAAATTTTATTAATAATAATAGGAAATAATAAAATAAACCCAGAACAAAAAATAAATGAATAATAATAAAAGATATTCGTAATATTTATTTATGTATTTTGTGTTAGGGTGTTTATTATTTTATTGTTAGGGTTAGAAGTTAATTTGTTTATTGCATGGTATTAATTTTTATTTATTTATTTTTATTTATTTTTTTATTTTTTATTATTAAACATACAGCAGCTGCCCACGCAGGGGCAGCACTAAATGGTCTCCATGTACAAAATAAAATCTAAAGCATAAAAACAAAAAATGAGAATCTAAATTGCTGCTCCATCAAGGAGAATGGGGCCTAATCAGGTACATCATTCTCAAACAGTGATGAGGATAAAAAATGAAGTGACAGATCAAGAACAAGAACAAGAGTTCTGTGTCAAGGCTTACTTTTTAATTTGTATCATCTGCCTCTGTGTTTGCTGTAGATGTGTCATCCAGCCAGCAGGGCCAGATCTTTTTAAACTTGTGAGGGCACTCTCTGTTGGCATACGTGGCTTTAAAGAGAGGTAAACTAGCATTAATTGGCCCCTTCCAGAAGGGGATAGTGGGAGGAGATATTTTCTTTCAACACATCGTTATGGCTTTGCGGGCATAGCAAGAGGTTAATAAGCGTTCTCTTGGCTACTGTCGTCAGCTGCTCCACTAACCCCAGCAGACCGTTATCTGTGTTATGTGATTAATCACTACTAGGACCTCTTGCCAATATTGTACTATAGCCGGACAGGTCCAGAAGATGTGGAAGAATTCACCAGGTTGATGCGGGCAACTCCAGCACAATGGAGAATGTGTACTGGACATCTTGTGGAGCCTGTGCGCTGTAATATGCTCTATGTAAAATCTTAAATTGGATCATCTTATCTTATCTCTGGTGGAGATCAGGGAAGAAAAAATTGACATCTGAAGGCATGTGAGACCTGGAGGTATCTGAAGTAATAATGAGTAGGTACATTAAATTTTGACTGGAGAACATGGAAAGGGGACAAATCGGAGTTGGTTACAATATGTTCTAGCTTAACAATTTTATATTTTGCCTAAGCTTGTGGGTCAGGAATGGTGAAAAAATGTGGAAGAGTGGGGTTGAGCCATAAAGGGGTATGTGGCGATAAAGTGTTAGAGGGAGGCGCCTGTATGGCTTTACTCACTTTCCAGGCTTGGATAGTGGTATGCATGGAGGGGGTAAGAGAATGGGGGATTTTTTTCCCACTGAACAGTAGAACCTGTAAGGCCTCCAGGGATTTAACTATTGCCGCCTCCAACACCACAGCGGAGTTTGTGAGGTCAGGTTGTAGCCACCAGTGGGCCGTAACCAGCTGGGATGCCAGGAAATACTTAAAGCAATCTGGCATAGCCAGGCCCCCTCTGTCTATAGGTCTTGTAAGGGTTGTGCATTTTGTATCTAGGTGGTTTGGAACCCCATATAAATGACAGAAAGAGGCGTTTATTTAATAAAATAGGGGGAGAGCAGGTGCGGGACTTTGTACAAGGCACATGGGAGCAGAAGTATGGATTGGATGAAAAATGCGATTTATTATTTAAAAAATACAAAAATTCATACAGTACATATTTAGGCACATAGCTCTGCATATGTTGGCACTTAGCTCTATGGTGTTAAAAATATGATAAGAAATATTCCATCAGTAATTGCAAATACAAACAATTGAATACATATAAGTAGGAACGTTTTATGCATATAGGTTCATCATGTGTACACCTAGCGGTAGTTGTGAGCTCTACGTCGTTTCGGGGCCTTATAGCCACTCATCAGGAGCATAACCGTGGTGATACCTATGAGTTGGGAAGATAGTAGTATTGAATAATCTGAGTATGCAAGTGGGTAAATGTAAAACATGAATATCACATTATTGCTTGTAGCCCTGGACTCACAGTGGTGTCTGCGCAGAGGCGGTGCGGCCCAGGATGCCATGCCAACCAAAGATGCCCAGGCCCGAAGCTGAGGGGGCATAATCCGGCAGGCGTGACCGGCACACCGAACCCCCCAGGCGGGGTCAAAGTGTGAGGACAGATATGTGGGTTGCAAGGGTAGTCCCATGATTAGGGAGGAAATGCGCTGAGTGTCTGTCTGGAAAAATATATAAGTGCAAAGTGAATAAAATGTAGTGAGAAACTATCCTCCTGCAAAGTCCCACCCTATTGCTCTAACTTTCATCACACAATCAGGCGTTTATTTAAGTCAAAGAAGGTTAGTGGGAGCCATTGTGGGGAATTCCTAAAGATGTACGTAAATTTGGGAAGTACCTTCATCTTGAGGTTGATGCGTCCAATCAAAGAAAGGGAAAGGTTACTCCATGCCTTCAGTTTAGACTTGACGTCAATCAGTACAGGGTCTAGGTTGTCTTTCACATAATCCTTGCTATGTCTAGAGACCAAAATCCCTAAATGGGTAAGTCTGTCAACCCACTGGAGTTGGAGGGTAGTAGGGGAGGAGGACTTAGCCCCCCTCATCCACTGGGAACAGTAGTGACTTGTGCCAATTGACCCGCAAGCCAGTGAATGTCGAAGTCATCCATGACCTTAAGGGCTCCTTGCAGAGGGGCACCAGCATCATTTAAGAACAATAGTAAATCATCAGCATATAGAGCCACTCTCTCCTCCAGCCACTCCACCCTGAACAGTGACTCCCTGTCAGGCAGAGTATGATCAGTGTGATGAATATGGGGCCCCATCCCGACTCCTCACATCAAAGGACACTGACTCCGCTCTTCTCCATTACCGACCATACACTCTGCCCTCTTCCTGACCCCGGACTGTCCAACCCCACCTCCTCCGCCACGTCATACAACTCAGCACTCTGGAGTTCCTCATTTGTCTTCCCTCCTAATCTGGATGGAACAGGACTCCCGCAGATCACCTTCTGTGGAGTTACTGAGCGATCTGAGGGAGCTGTGAACGAGGGGGGGGGGGGGACTTAGGGAAGGGGGCAGGAAGATGTCAGGAGAGGCAGGACGTGCCTTTGCGATTCGGCTGCTCTCTGGTCCCAGCGATTATTTTCAAAACCCCTAGCAGTCGTGGCTGCGCCCTAGGTGGCTGCCTAGTGGTAGTGCCAGCCCTGGCAGGGAATGCATTAAGGTTAAAAAAAAATGGTCTAGTAAGTTTTACAGTCGTGCTAGCCATGTTCCTTTTATCAATGAAGAATTGCTAGCCTCAGATTTTTTTCTAGTGTCCTTAGGCCATAATGGTGGGCGGATCTGCTTTTTTGCTCACCAGCCGCTCTCATCTCAAGCAGTCATTGCCCCTGTATCAACAGAAGAACATTTTCTATGTTTCTACTAAGGCTTCTACGCAAAACTCTTTACCATTGTTAAACCAAATTTTACTTCATTCTGGATCTGAAGACTCTTAACCTTTTCCTATTGGTGCAAAAATATGTCATGGAAAATCCCAGGTAGGTCATTGCATCCCTCCTTCCAGGGGATTTTCTTGCCTCAGTAGACATCTGGGATGCTTTTTTGCGCATTTCCAGCTTTCTGCCTCATCTGCTCTATCTACATTTAGCAATGGGCAATCAGCGTTGCCTATTTTTTCCCTAAAGCTTTTCTGCCCCTCCCCAAAGTTTTCAAAAAAGGTGTCTGCCCTACTCCTGGCTCAGATGATTCATGTCATGGGGTACATAAACAATCTGCTAAAGGACCAGTCCTGCCTTTTCTTGTTGGTCAACATTCAGGAGACGGAGCAGACTACTCTTAGCCTACCTTTTACACCTGAGCAGACCGTGTTCCTTTTGATTTGGAAGCGTGTTTTTTAGGCATTTTTGCACAGCTATCAAGCTTCAGGAGTCTATTTCCAGGCTGGGTGAGGAGAGGCAAGAAAAAAACAGGAGCTAGCAATAGCAAAGGCAGGAAGCGGCAGACTCACTGGGACTATTCACTTGTGCAAATGTAGCCTTACAGAGTGTACTACTGAGCATTTCATTTAGAATACTGTGTACAAACACAATACATATATTCCATAGAAACATGCCTTATAGATTCATACTTAAAGGATTAGTTCACCTTTACAAAAAAAATAAAAATAAATGCTCACTTTTTGCAGGAAACATGCATTTAAAAAAAAAAAATTTTGTTAAGAACTGTAAAGCATTGTGCACCCAAGATCAAAAGATCATGGGTGTAATGCCACGGTCCTGCAGACTGTATCGGTTTGCCCATACCTCTGATATGAGTAAGCAGTTAAACTTAAGACAGGAAGCTCAATGAACTACCACAACACTCAACAGCACAGTGGTAGTTAATTGAGAATTACAAGCCAACAGCCGCAAAGGTTGTCGGATCTTGTAGTTTACTTATTCACAGAACACTGAATGAATGATGCGGTCGGAGCCCCACATGGCCACATCTTTTTTAGATTGTGACAGCTAGCCAGGGGAGAAGTTCCCCGTCTAGCTGTCAGAACGCGGGAGAGCGGAGGCCAGTGCATATGTAACATTTTACATCCTGAATATAGGTGTAACATGTTACAAAAGGTGAACTTATCCTTTTAAACGGGTAACACTGTTATTTTCTTATTTTCTTGTAAGTGTTTTGCTCCACAAATATAGTGCCTTGAAAAAGTATTCATACCCCTTGAAATTTCCCACATTTTGTTATGTTGTAACCAAAAGTGGCACATAATTGTGAAGTGGAAGACAAATATCTGAAAAGTATAGCGTGCGTTTGTATTCAGCCCCCCTGAGTCAATACTTTGTAGAACAGCCTTTTCGCTGCAATTACAGCTGCAAGTCTTTTTGGGTATGTGTCTGTCAGCTTTGCACATCTGGAGAATGAAATTGTTGCCCATTCTTCTTTGCAAAATAGCTCAAGCTCTGTCAGATTGGATGGCGAGCATCTGTGAACAGCAATGTTCAAGTCTTGCCACGGATTCTCAATTGGATTTATGTCTGGACTTTGACTGGGCCATTCTAACACATGAATATGCTTTGATCTAAACCATTCCATTGTAGCTCTGGCTGTATGTTTAGGGTTGTTGTCCTGCTGGAAGGTTAACCTCCGACCCCAGTCAAGTCTTTTGCAGACTCTAATGCCGCTTACACACGAGCGGACTTTCCGGCAGAAAATGTCAGACGGAACAAATCTGTCGGATATTCCGATTGTGTGTGGGCTTCATCGGACCTTTTCTGTCGAAAAATCTGACGGACCTTAGAAATAGAACATGTTTCAAATCTTTTCGATGGACTCGATTCCTATCGAAAAAAACGTTTGTCTGTATGCTAGTCCGATGGACCGAAAACGACACAAGGGCAGCTATTGGCTACTAGCTATTGAACTTCCTTTTCTAGTCCGGTCATACATCATAACGTTCGAAACGATCGGACTTTGGTGGGATCATGTGTAGGCAAGTCTGTTTCGTCGGAACTCCGTTGAAAAGTCCTTCGCAGTTCAGTCCGACGAGAAGTCCGCTCGTGTGTACGCGGCATTACAGGTTTTCCTCTAAGATTGCCCTGTATTTGGCTCCATCTATCTTCCCATCAACTCTGACCAGCTTCCCTGTTGCTGCTGAAGAAAAACATCCCCACAATGATACTGCCACCACCATGTTCCACAGTGGGGATGGTGTGTTTAGGGTGATGTGCAATGTTAGTTTTCCTTCACACATAGCGTTTTGCTTTTAGGCCAAAAAGTTCAATTTTGGTCTCATCTGACCAGAGCACCTTCTTCCACATGTTTGCTGTGTCCCCCACATGGCTTCTCGAAAACTGTAAACGGGATGACTTGTAGCTTTCTTCTTGCCACTCTTCCATAAAGGTCAGATTTGTGGAGTGCACGACTAATAGTTGTTCTGTGGACAGATTCTCCCACCTAAGCTGTGGATCTCTGCGGCTCCTCCAAAGCTACCATAGGCCTCTTGGCTGCTTCTATGATTAATGCTCTCCTTGCCCGGCCTGTCATGTCTTGGTTGGTTTGCAGTTGTGCCATACTCTTTCCATTTTCGGATGATGGATTGACCAGTGCTCCGTGAGATGTTCAAAGCTTGGAATATTTTTTTTTTATAACCTAACCCTCCTTTAAACTTCTCCACAACTTTATCCCTGACCTGTCTGGTGTGTTCCTTGGCCTTCATGATGCTGTTTGTTAACTAAGATTCTCTAACAAAACTCTGAGGGCTTCACGGAACAGCTGTATTTATACTGAGATTAAATTACACACAGGTGGACTCTATTTACTAATTAGGTGACTTCTGAAGACAATTGGTTCCACTACATTTTAGTTGGGGTATCAGAGTAAAGGGGGCTAATAAAAAATGCATGCCACACTTTTCAGATATTGATTTGCAAAACATTTTGAAAACTATTTATCATTTTCCTTCCACTTCACAATTATGTGCCACTTTGTGTTGGTAAATTACACACAGGTGGACTCTATTTACTAATTGGGTGACTTCTAAAGGCAGTTGGTTCCACTAGATTTTAGTTGGGGGTATTAGAGTAAAGGGGGCTGAGTACAAATGCACGCCACATTTTTCACATATTTGTAAAAAAAATTGAAAACCATTTATCATTTTCCTTCCACTTCACAACTATGTGTCACTTTGTGTTGGTCTATCACATAAAATCCCAATAAAATACATTTACGTTTTTGGTTGTAACATGACAAAATGTGGAACATTTCAAGGGGTATGAATACTTTTTCAAGACACTGTAAGAGCAAGAAAAGAAACCAGTGATTCTCATTGCAACAAACTGGCCCAGGAAACCTGGCACACAGATACTCAAACTTCTAGGAGACCATCTCCGGTCTCGTCCAAATGAGCCAATCCTTTTGTTTCAGGGCTCCTCTTTCATCCTGCTTCCCAGGCACTGGGTTTACAGCATGGCTGTTGAAACCCAAGGCTTTAGAGACAAGGGTGTCTCTGATTTTGGTCATTCCCACATTGCTCAAAGCCAGAAACACAAAAAAAAAAAAAAAAGGCAGCCGGTGTTCTGTTGAAAAGTGCATCTCATCGGGTAATCCTTCCGACGATCTGCACATGCGCAGGACGTAATATCACTCCAGCTGATCTCTTGAGGCATTATCCGACGATCAGTAAAGCGTGGTACTCTGATTTGCAGATGTAGATCCTCTTCTGCCTGTGACATGATGGGTGATGTCTCACGCATGCGCAGAGAGGGCAAGGCAGAATGTGCGTATTCTATTCTCCCTCTGCGCTTTGCTAATCATCGGATAATGTCTCAGACGATCTGCGCATGCGCACTGTCGACGTTGCGTACTGCGCATGCGCACTGTCGACGTTGGGCAGATCGTTGGATGCATTATCCGACAATCTGCACTATTCGATAGAACACAGGCAATGTTTAACACAACATTCCTCAGCCCTAAGATAAAAAGAAACTTTTTAGTTCTTTTAGATCAAAGGGATGAACTTTGGTCTGCAAGTGAAGGCAGTTTAGCCACCTAAAGTCTAAGCCTTTTTCTGACGCTTGTTGCCTACAGGTTAAAATCAGTATTTTTGCTAGAAAATAACTTTGAACCCCAAAACATTATATAAATAATTTTTTTAGCAGAGACCCTAGAGAATAAAATGGTGGTAGTTGCAATATTTTATGTCACACTGTATTTGTGCAGTGGTCTTTTTGGGAGAAAATACACTTCAATTAATTGGAAAAAAAAACAAACAGTAAAGTTAGCCCAATTTTTTGGTATAATGTGATATTACACTGAAAATTGTGATCTTTATTCTAAGCAAAAATCGTGATTCTCATTTTATCCAGAATCGTGCAGCTCTACCGGAGGGGGTAAGATGGAGTTGTGCGAAAAGCACAAAGTGCGGTAGTTGGGGTTGTTCATTCACTATAGGTATTGTAAAGATGATACTTGCATATGCGGTAATTCAGAACTATTTTGCATGTATTATTCTAAAAGGAAAGAAAAAGGGGAAGGGAATACTGTACTATAAAAACACATTCTGTAAAACTAAACAAAAATTATAAGTGCTAAACAGAGGAACAGAACACCATGCTTAGACTAGGCTAGAGGTAGCCCTGTAGCCCACATCAAAGCATTCATAAGAAGTCAATATGGAAGTTAGAAGAAAGAGGGAAAAGTTGAATAAAGAGAAGAGAGAGAACAGAAGAGAGATTTACTGTCGATCACCACATTCCAGCCTGGTCACCGAGCATACCAAATTTAAATATTCTTGTCCAAAACCATTGTACTTTTGGGCATGTCCACCAAATATGGAACATATTGCCCTCCTGACCACCCCCCCCCCCCCCCCGAAGCAAAGGGGTGATACGTTGAGGTATATTTTGGCTAACTGTGCCGGAACGAGATACCATTGGGACAATACATTGTAATTCGCCTTCACCAGGGAAGTGTTGAGAATTCCCTTGTGCACTATGGTCGACCATCAGGACCAAACACCCTCTTCTATAGTCTCCCCTAGGCCCATCTTCCAAGCTAGTTGGTAAGAGAGTTGTAGAGAATCCTGGTCTGCAAACAGTATATAGCTCCGAAATACTGCTGCGCGTCCCTGGACCACGCAAACATTTATTTTTATAGACAGTCCTAATGGAGATATCCACCTGATCCCGATACAGTGTCTAATAAAATGAATGATCTGACAAAGGCGAAATGTCTCCGAAGATGGCAATTGTTAGGTCTCCAGAAAGTAAGAGAGCTTTCTGATTCCATTTATGGTCTATAAAATGAGCTATCCTGTAGAAGCCCTTGTTGACCCACCATGTAAACTTGTGGGTGATGTCCAGGAGGGAATCGTGGGTTTCCGAAAATGGGGGACACCGGGGTGTGTGGTGTCTTCAGAGAAAGTCCCAGAGACACAGAGAATGTGATGGAAAGGGCTTAAGAATAGCTTTACCCTCCTTAGGGCACAGCCAAAGTAAGAGGTCAATAGAAAGCAGGGTGCTAGCTTGTGCCTCTAACTTTACCCAGTCACCAAGTTTATAGGTCATAGAGAAGATTTGATAGAGCTTGATCAATTGGGCCGCTCTGTAATAACATAAAGTGGGGAACTCCCAGACCACTCCACCATTTGGAAACAAACAAGGTGGAGCAAACTACTCTGCAACCTCCTGAGCTCCAAATAAATTTGAAGATCAATGACTGAAGTTTTTTTCAGGAATGCTATTGGAACCGGGATTGGTAAAGAATGAAAATAATGAAGAATTTTGAGAAGGGTCGCCATTTTGATTGCACCTATTCTACCCATCCAGGAAAGGGTGTGATTGTTAGTGGTTGCCATGGTGCACAAGAAAAAGGGAACTATCACTTACCAACTCCCTGGATTTTATTAGACACAGCTCCCTAGAAGGCTAAGCCAGCGAGGCGGCCAGAGACCGGGTCGCGGAATAGTGGAAAAAAAGGACAGAGATCAGAAAGGGGGTTAGAAGAGAAAAGAAAACGGAGAGCAAACCAAGTAAGAGTCGCTCTGTAAGGGCAGCAAAATAACAAACAATTGCGGTAATGTCAGCATTCAATCACAAGATAACAAATGGGGACAAAATCCCCTACTCAATCCGGAGTCAAAAAGCTCCCTGTTCTAGGTTTGGTTTCAGTCCTGTCGACAAATGAGCGGACCAAAGGCAAACAAGGTGAATGACCGCCACACCCAGCCTCCTCTAAACCCTTTTAAAACATTGTCATTAATACATAAAATGTAACATTGGAATAGGGAAGTCCCATAAACAATAATAGTAAACCAGTGGTTCTCAACTCCTGTCCTCGGGACCCACTAATAGGCCAGGTTTGTAAGCTAACTGAAATGCATCACAGGTGATATCATTTGCTGCTCAGTGATTGCAGTATTCCCTAATCTGCATCTCCCTAAGGTAATACTTAAAATCTGGCCTGTTAGTGGGTCCTGAGGACTTGAGTTGAGAACCACTGCACTAGATAAACTGCAATGGAGGGTATGTGAGGTAGATGGACCCTGTCCATTGTATGGTGTTAAAGTAGCGACTTGCAGCTGGGGGAACTCCACGAACCAAGCCTCCATCAAACAAAGGGGGCTCCTTTTCTCCAAAAGTTAGAACGATATGCAAAGGTTCGTTAAAATCCAACTGTGATCCTGCCCATGGATCCACTAGGAAAAAAGTTGACAAAAGTCACAAGCTGAGGTTTCTATGCTAGACAGAAAAGCCATCATCTATCTCAGGGAGGACTGGCTTTGAGCTTAGCCTTGCTTCTAGTTGAGGGCCAAACCGGAGAAAAAGGGCTCTGGGGATAATCTGCCAGGAGGAGTCTGGTTGCAAGGGGCGAGGTGATCCCCAGGATTGGTGGAAATAAGTCCCAGTTTTTTCAGCAAAGCTTTGCCATCCTGGAATGTGGTAAAAGAGTGTTTCTTGCGTTGATATGTGAAGGCCATGCAGAAAGGGAAAGGCCCGATTTGATATTTGATTCCGTTAGTTCTAAAAGGTTGCAGTAGCGATTTGAGTGCCTTGCACTTTTGGGCAGGGGAGACGTCCACAAAGATCTGGATGAGATGTTCTTGAAGCTGTAGATCCATGATTTATCTGGCCTTGGCCATCACTTGTTTCTTGACAGTATAATAGCGTGACTTTACTAAGATGTCACGTGGCGGACCGTCAGCCCGGGGTTCAGTTAAGGTCCTGTTGGCCCTACCCAACTCCAATTTATGTGAACTAAGGTCTGGTAGAAGGTGAGAGATCAGTGTTGATTATTCCCGCTGAGTCAGTAAAAGTCTCAGGGATTCCACGCACAATAAAGTTGTAACGGCGGGAGCGCTTTTCCAAATCAATCTTGTTACGAGCTTCATCCAGCCGCTGTTGTAAATTCTCAATGCACTTAGTATTTTGGTTCTGGCACTAGCTGAATCTAATTTAGATTCGATGGTCCCCATGTGAGATCCCAGTTCCTGGAACTCCTGTTTTAGTTCAGAGGTAATGCGCTTGCTAGACTTTTCCAGCCCTTGGTCAAGCAGTGCAGAGAATCGTGCCAGGGTCCCCTGAATACTCCTGTGGTGGAGCAGTGGGAGTATTAGGTGTACGGGGAGGGCTATCCTCCATGCTCCCATAATTGAACACTATTTCACAAGGTGTTTTATCCATATCCGAGTTTTGAGAGTAGAATAAATTCCCTACAAGAGAGGATGACGGAGTCTGGGTGGAATAATCGACCAGCTCACCTGTCTGGACAGTCGGTGGATCATACTGGAGCTGAGTCTGTGAGGCTGGCTGTGACTGCTCTGCTTGTGGCGGCAGTGGCGCCATCTTGTCAGCCTGGGAGCCCTCCGGATCATCCCCCAGCAGCGGCTGTGAAGAGGATTTCAGCTTGCATTTGGCCATAGACCACATACCGGAGGTATTGGGAGCTGGATCGAACGGATATTGAATGGGGGCGAGATCGCCATCTGCCAGGGTCAGCAGCATTAGGCTGGCTTTGAGCGAAGCTGAGGTCTCGCATGTCTGCCATCTTCAGCTGCACACATGGGCCCACCGAACAAAGGCATTTCAATCCCAGAGAATACTCTATGGCTTGCATTCTGGTCTTCTTACAATTAAAACGTAACCAGAATTCTGGCCAGAATAAACTACCTTTTACATCACCCCATGCTTTCTTGGGGTCCTGATTTGATTATTTCTGCCCTGCAGAAATCACTCTTTGAGCCCATCAGGATACTAGAATAGATTCTTTCCTATAAAGTGGCCTTCTTTGTAGCTATCAGGTCCCTAACCTAGTGGCTCACTTGTAAGAAGCCATTCAAGACTCTTTACAAAGACAAAGTTGTCTTGCGCACAAGACCTACCTTTCTGTCTAAAAAGGTATCTAACTTCCCTGATGCACCCCAAAGAGATCGCTCTTTGCTGTGTGGACATTATCAGAGCTATCAGTTTTTGTGCTTTCCCCACCAGATCAGTTTACTAGCTTTGCAAGGCCACCACCTGGGCTTCAGTTCATACTTTCGCCAAGTTCTGCCAGGTGGCTGTGCAGTCTTCTGAGAATTCAGCTTTGGCTGCAAGGTTCTTGCAGCAGATCTGAGTTGGGTCTGTTGACTTATTTATTTATTTTTTGGGTCTGTTGGCACAGTTCTGTTTGCCTTGTTGTTGCGCACCCTTCTTGTTTATAGCTTGGGAATGTCCCAGGATCTATTAAAATCCAGCGTGTGATCCCTTCCACTAAACTATTGACAAGCCATGTAAATACAACATTTTTTGACTACTTTCCAAATATGGAATGTACTTCTTCTTCTGCCTCTGATATAGTTGCATAGTTAATCTGGTTGAAAAAAGACACTAGTCCATCCAGTTCAAACTACTCCTCATTCAAACATCCATTGTCTGAACACTTTATCGATCCCTTTTTTCCTGTTGCACAACTCCCCCCTCTACAGAAATGGGAGAGGGACTTTGAATAGGATCCTTACAGATAAACAGATGGAGTGTGTCCTCTTCTTTGCTCATAGGTCCTCCACCTCTAGTAGATGTCAAGACAGAATAAAAATTGTTGACCCAATAGTTTAGGACTTCCTGGTTTTTGCATACCTTTTTCCAATATTTCAATCATCACCCCAACCCTCCCCCCCCCCCCCCCATTGAGATGCAAATCTAAGAATAAATCCCTTCTGATAACGGCGCTGAAGTGTGCATTCCGCAAAAATGCAGAACCCCTGACAGTTGGTCAATGAATGGCTGGCTGTGATAAACTTATTTGGTAATATGGAGTGATTGACAGCAGCTCTGATTCAAAAAGATGAACAGTTATGTATGTATCGCTCGCTCGCTCTCTCTCTCTCTCGCTCTCTCCTTCCCTCTGGGTCCCCTCTTCTCTCCTTCCCCCTATTCCCCATTTATCTCCCTATTTTTTTCTAGGAGCATTTTCACGGGGGATTGGTTCCTTGTCCTTTTCATGAGGGTGTACTGATCCTGCATTATTACATAGCAACTTTCTATTTTACATTTTAAACATGTTTCGTTTTTCACTGCATTGGATCAGTAGTGTATTTCATTCTGGAATCAAATCCCTCTGCTTTCAGTCTGTATCTTTTATCTTTGTGGTCAATTTCCATTGCATGCCTTGCTGTAGGATGCAGTAAACCTTTTTTAAAAACTCCAACCTGTATGATTAAGATTTAAGGAATTTATGTCTTGGAGTTCAGGACGCAGGCAACCCTCCCCTCCGTTTTCAGTGTTACTCTGCATGGTTTGCTAAAATACTGAGCTGGGAGGAGTTGGGTAGGGTTACCAGGGTATGGCCAGGGATTGGGGGTGTCCAGCAAAGCTTTGCCAGTGTCCACTCACCTGAAAATTGCCAGCCTCTAACCCAGGATCTATGATTATCCAGTGTGGTGAAATGAAACCAAAAAGGAATTGAAAAAAAATTACATGTAATGCAATGCATGCTACTGTAGAATCATGTTATGTAATTTATTGTAATGCAATTTAGTGTATAACATTTTCCAGGCAATAAATATGGGATAGTGTAAGGGTAGAAGCCTTGACAGCAAAATGCTTAAAGGCCTTCATTGTTTAACATATCACACCTATTATGTCAAATAAAATTTTGTCCAGTCTATAAAAAGTTCTTATTACTACTTTCTGTGCTAAAATATGGTATACATCTTAAATGTGTAATTTTTTAATATGAAATATCTTCCATTGTCTGATGTATTTTAGAGTAGTTCTAGAATAAATTAAAGGATTGCTAACAACTATTTTTTTTCTTGTATTTTAATCAGTTCCAGGCCCTTGTGAACCAGAAGATTTGCTGGGTGGGGTAATTTTTGGGGCCAGTTATCTTGGCTCTACACAACTGGAATGTGAAAGGCACCAAATGGCAAGTACCCAAATGAAACAGGCGCGAGAAGCAGTGGACAGGGTGAAGGTGAGATGGAAGTAACAAATTTATATTCAATGGTGCTCAGGTGACACGGATAAAAGAAATCTGTGTATACAGGGAGGGAAAATGCACAGAACAACTGCAAGAAAATTTTCTCATCTATTCAATAACTTTTTAATAGCTTTAGTACAGCTAAGAGATCATGTGTTAATTGCCTGAAATCCATACAGTTCTTTGTCTAATGTAACTCTAATGTAAAAATGCATTTAAAAAAAAAAGGCCTTTAAAAAATACATTGTCAACGTTCTGACAATACAAAGAATGCAAAAGTAAGTGTGTGAGCGCAATCAGGGCAGCTAAAATAGACCATGAAAGGCACATAGTGGGTGAGAGTTAAAAAAAAGAAATTCTTTAAACATACACTGTAAGAAAATGAGGCCAGAACATATTGGCCCCATAAAGGATGATGAAAGGAATTTGGTTACAAAAGACAAAGAGAAGGCAAAAGTTAAACACATCACAGAATGCACCCTCATGGCTAACAGACAGTGCTAGAAAAAAGACTTGAAAAACTTAACATAAATAAGTCACCAAGACCAGATGGCTTACACCCGAGGGTCCTAAAGTAACTCAGTCAGGTGATAGCTAGACCATTGTTCCTTTTTTTATTTTTATGGACAGTTTACTGACTGGGATGGTACCAACTGATTGGAGAAAAGCCAATGTAGAACTACAGGCCAGTTAGCCTAACATCAATAGCAGTGGCGGTGAGTCCAGAAGGGCACACAGGCACTGCCCCCTCTCTCCAGCCACCCTCTCTATCACCAATAGACAGATTCATGCATTGCATGAATCTATCCATGGCCGTCGCTGCAACCCCCTATTCAGGTGCCCGGCCCCTTTTCGGGCGCCTGAATTACAGCGGCGGGGGGTGTTTTTGAAGCACCTGATTAGAGCCATAGGCTCTAATAGGCGTTAAAAAAGGTGACCTGCGAGCGCCATGCTTGGCGCTCGCAGTTCACCCAGGTGTGTTAGAAATGCGAAATGAAAAATTCGCTTTCCTAACACTGAACCGCCTCTCCACCAATCAGGTGCTTGGGTCTGTTACCCGTCACCTGATTGTCTTAAACGACAGGCTCTGTGATTGGACGCCTGTCAGGCGACCAATCATAGGAGAAGACGGGAGAAGACATCGAGGACATGGAGGAGCATGTCCATGGAGGACACCGCCCGCCGCCGTCACCCGCTGCCCCACGAGACAGGGTAAATGCTGGGCAGACGGCGAGTGAGCTAGCGGGGCGGAAATGGCAGCATTTGATGGGCGCAGTGGCTGCATTTGATGGGCGCAGTGGCTGCATTTGATGGGCGCAGTGGGAGCATTTGATGGGAGCATTTGATGGGCACAGTGGTAACGTTTGATGGGAGCATTTGATGGGCAGAATGGGAGCGTTTGATGGGAGCGTTTGATGAGCACAGTGAGGCTGCAATTGATGGTTTTTTTTTTCTGAATTTTTCAGTTTGTTTGCGCCCCCCCAAAAAAATTTTGAGCGCCAGACGCCACTGATCAATAGTCTGCAAGCTATTGGAGGGGATAAAGGATTATATCCAAGATTTTAATGAAACCAGTATCATTAGTGGTAATCAGTACGCATTCATGAAGATTCATTCTTGCCAGACCAATATATTAACCTTCTATGAAGAAGTGAGCTGCCTTCTGGATAAAGGGAGGCCTGTGGATGTGGTGTATCTGGATTTTGCAAAGACATTCGATACAGTTCCCCATAAACATTTACTTTACAAACGGAGGTCTGTTGGCATGGACCAAAGGGTGAGTACCTGGATTGAAAACTTGCTACAGGGGCGGGTCCAAAGGGTTGGTGGTAAATAGCGAGTACTTACAATGGTCCAGTGTGGTAAGTGGGGTCACCCAAGGATCTGTCCTGAGACCAATTCTGTTTAATTCATTTATAAACGATCTAGAGAATGGGATAACCAGCTCAATCTTCGTATTTGCGGACGATACAAAGTTAAACGGGGCAATAACTTCATTGCAGCATGTGGAAACCTTACAAGAAGTTCTAAATAAAATAATGGGGTGGGCAACTACATGGCAAATGAGGTGCAATGTTGAAAAATTTAAAGTATAATGCATTTGGGTGCTAAAAATACCAGCGCAAGTTACTCGCTAGGAGGAGAACCTCTGGGGGAATCTAGGATGGAAAAGTACCTGGGGGTCCTAGTAGATGACAGCCTCAATGACATGCAATTCCAAGCTACTGCAAGCAAAGCCAACAGAATATTGGCATGTATTAACCACCTCAATACTGTGCATTTTCGCCCCCTTCCTGCCCAAGCCATTTTTCAGCTTTCAGCGCTGTCGCACTTTGACAATTGCGCGGTCATACAACACTGTACCCAAATGAAATTGTTATCATTTTTTCCCCACAAATAGAACTTTCTTTTGGTGGTATTTGATCACCTCTGCGGTTTTTATTTTTTGCGCTATAAACAAAAGAAGAGTGAGAAGTTTTAAAAAAAACACAATAATTTTTATCTTTTGCGATAATAAATATCCAATTTTTTTTTCTTTAAAACAATTTTTTTCTCAGTTTAGGCCGATATGTATTCTTGTACATATTTTTGGTAAAAAAAATCGCAATAAGCGTATATAGATTGGTTTGCGCAAAAGTTATAGCGTCTACAAAATAGGGGATAGATTTATAACATTTTTATTTATTTTTATTTTTTTACTAGTAATGGCGGCGATCTGCGATTTTTATTGTGACTGCGATATTGCGGCGGACACATCGGACACTTTTGACACATATTTGGGACCATTCACATTTATACAGCGAACCGTGCTATAAAAATGCATTGATTACTGTATAAATGTGACAGCCAGGGAAGGGGTTAACACTAGGTGGTGATCGAGGGGTTAACTGTGTTGCTAGGGAGTGATTCTAACTGTAGGGGGAGGGGACTCACTAGGGGAGGAGACCGATCGGTGTTCCTCTGTGCTGGGAACACACCATCGGTCTCCTCTCCTCTGACAGGACCGTGGATCTGTGTGTTTACACACACAGATCCACGGTCCTGCTGTGTTACCGGTAATCGCGGGTGCCCGGCGGACATCGCGGCCGCAGGGCACGCGCACCGGGTGCCTAGTGACATGGCGGGCGCGCGCGATCGCCGGCGGCGCGCGCGCGCCCCCTGGTGGCCTAGGAATGCGAGGCCGTCATATGACGCCCGCCCGCAACGAGAGCTGCGCCGCCTGGCCGTCAATAGACAGCCGGCGGTCAGCAAGCGGTTAAAGTGCATTCACTTCAGAGATAAAACGATAACTCTACAAGACTTTGGTCCGTCCGCATCTTGAGTATGCCATCCAGTTCTGGGCACCAGTCCTCGGGAAGGATGTGCTGGAACTGGAGAGAGAGTCTAGAGAAGGGCAACAAAGCTATTAAAGGGACTAGAGGATCTCCGCTATGGGGAAAGACTGCAAGCATTGAACTTATTCTCTCTGGATAAGAGACCCTTGAGAGGGGATTAAAAAAATTCTGACATGCCTAATCACTCAAATTTGATGGCCTCACAAAAATCTGTCGTTGCTGTTGCCCACTAATGGTGTGAAATTTGAACGAAAATTCTTAGAAAATATTTTTGGAATTCGACCCATGTATGGCCGGCCTTAGTCTGTGCTCTTAAAGAATATTACATAGTTGAGGGGCGTGGCCAAGAGCGGCATGCGAGAGGACGTGTCTCACAGAGCTCCAGTCCTAGATCCTGCTACGATCCTGCTCCCAGCCTGTGAAACCCTCGGATTTCAGTCCACAACCCTGCTGG
Organism: Lithobates septentrionalis; assembly: GCA_037952835.1. Classification (NCBI taxonomy): domain Eukaryota; kingdom Metazoa; phylum Chordata; class Amphibia; order Anura; family Ranidae; genus Lithobates; species Lithobates septentrionalis. The sequence continues at coordinate 83,831 of JBBDGP010003540.1, read as the reverse complement.
ACCCACCTCTGACACCCCCGGTTTTGCCACCGGACACTTTGCATGCCTTGCAGACCCATAAACAGACGGAGACTGGGGGTCCGCCCAAATTCCAATATGGCGCCACAGCCTCCCTCTCCAGGTGCTTACGTGGAGCTGACAAGCCGAAGGATGCGGGTAAGCCTCCCAAAACTCCCAAGACAAGCGCAAAGTACACCCCCCCCCCCCCCCCGGGACATGTTGTATTACACACAAAAACTGTCTGGGCTTATGGGGCAGAGAGGAGGAAGATATGGATGCCACTCCAGTTATATTACATGCAGCACTGGTGGGGGAGCAGCTCTCATAGGCCCCCTCTGCCACACAGGAATCATCTCTCCCTGAGATTGATGTGGAGGAAGGGGGGGGATGAAGAGGCAGCACAACCCACCCTGGCAGACTTCCTCAGAGCGGTACATAATTGTACAGCCTCTGTGCATACTTTGCAGGAGCAATTTGGTAGCATGAAGAAGGAACTAGGCTTTATCCGCCATGACATATAAAAGGTTAGAGAGCGCACCACTGCTGTAGAAGGTCGCACCAGAGACATAGAAGACAAACTGCCCCCCCTAATCGGAGACACTCAGATCACAGCGAGACTTACAAAGGCAAACGTGCTAAGTCAGATGATATTGAGAACCATCTGAGGAGGAACAATGTGCGAATAGTGGGGCTCCTGGAGAAGATGGAGGGCAGGGACCCCACAGAATTACTGAAAAAATGGCTGTTCGAGGTCTTTGGGAGGAATGTGTTCACCTCATTGTACTCTGTGGAGCGGGCACACAGAGTGCCACCCAGACCTCTGCCACCAGGCCATCTGCCTTGTACCCTTCTAGCCAGACTCCCTAATTATAAAGACAAGGAAATTATACTTTGCCAAGCAAGGGTGCGGCACAACATACAATTTAACGGTGCACGCATTTCTTTTTACCCTGACTACTCTGCAGAAGTACAGCACCGCAGAGCTAGATTTGCAGATGTTAAAAAGAGGCTTCAACAACTCCAAGCGCCATATGCCATGCTGTTCCCGGCGCGACTCCGCATCAGGGTTAGGGGCCAAGCACACTTTTTTCAGTCTGCAGCTGATGCATCTGCATAGATTGATGCAAACGAAAATGTTATCCGCCAGACCAGGAGGGCTGTGGCAGAGGGAGACTGACATTGGGCTCCACTGTTCCCGGAGGTGGGGTGAGCAAAGTGAAAGCTACCTTTTTTAATCCTGTTTTTCTTCAGGACACCGGCAGTTCGGCTTGGAGACAAAACTGTTTTCTACCCCCAGCGTTGTGAGCAATGTGAATTTTCCGAGATCTAAACGTTTACCAGGAAAGAACTAGTTGATTCCCTTTTGAATTGTGCCAGTTGTGCTGCTCAAAGCAAACCCTATGTTCTCAGTTTGTTTACTTTCAGTTATCAACTGACCGATTGAGTTGGAAATCGCTGGTTAGCAAATGTTTCCTCAGTCACACGGTGATGGAGACTCTACTGTTCTTAGTTCACCATTTTTCTTCACAGTTCAACTAAGCTGCTGCTATGATTCCAGAACTATTGTCCTCGCTTCCAGCCACCGTGCATTGACTGTAAAATTATGCCTTGACACTTACCCAATGCCCGGTGACCGACATGCCGGTATATTATACTCGGCTGTGCAGAAATATGTATTAACCCGGGCAAGAAGGCCTGAGGCTCATTCACCCTATCATAGATACTTTATTGCTTCTAGATGAATACTGTCCTGAAATATTAGGGGTCTCCAGGACCCATTTAAACGTACCATGGTGTCCACCATCCTCAGAAAGCACTCACCGGCTATTTATGCCCTTCAGGAAACCCATTTGGTTCCAGAGACGGTATCTTGTGTTAACTTTTCATGGGTGGGATGGGCGTACCATTTCACACACACCACCTACTCAAGGGGGGTGAGTGTACTGGTACACTGATCAGTGGCTTTTCATGTGTATGACAAACTGATTGACTCTGAGGGGAGGTATGTGATCCTGCTATGTAAAGTGTACCAACTGAAATGCTTTTTACCTGCTTTATATGTCCCACCCCTTTTAACTCTGAGGCATTGAGAACCTTCCTGGCATTTCAGCTAAGCAACCCTGAATTACCTTTGATTGCTGTGGGTGACCTTAACTGCTATATGGACTCTGTCCTGGATAAACATCCCCCTCCGGTGACTGGCAGCACAATTGCCCAAACGGCACCGTGGAAATTCACGGAGGAGGTGGGGTGGATAGGCCCTTGGTGGGGCCGCAACCCGCAGCAGAAACAATTCTCCTGTTGTTCTAAGACGCATCTCTCCCTCTCTAGAATAGAACTCTGCCTATGCACACCCTAAACGTCCCGCTTCCTACATGACATCAAATACCTAGTCAGGGGTATCTCTGATCATTCTCCCCTATTGGTCTATCTGATTTCTAAACCTGACACGACCCTGTCAAGGGCCCCTTGGAAACTCAATGCCTTTTGGATAAACCTATTTTGCTCCCATGATGGCATAACCGATGCAATTGCTAAGTTCTGGTTACATCATGCGGATCACCCTAATCTGAATACAGCTTGGGATGCCTTTAAAGCATTCCTGAGAGGTATCCTTATTACTGAAGTTACGGGTATTAAATCTAAAACGAGTGCACAGAAGGAGCAGGTGGAGTAATTGGTGAGCCAGCTCGAGACATGGTTTGATAGCCCTAGTGATTCTAGTGATGGCGGCGCAGGAGGCGGTTGATCGTATTACCAGTTCGGCAGTTGATAGAGATTTTTCAATAGACTGGCTTTTTACGAAGAGGGGGAACAGACAGGCCGTTTACTTGTGAAAATTGTGAAGTCTTCCCAGACCTCCCTCTCTATTGGTGCTCTACGCACCAAACAGGGAAGGATGGTGAACACTCCTACCCAAATTATGCAGGAGCTGGTGGAATATTACTCAGATCTCTACCAGTCTCCTGCGAGCTACTCGGAGGCGGAATTGCAGACCTACCTATGGGCCATTGAGCTGCCCCATTTTTCCACTTCCCAAAAGCACTTCTAAACGCCCCCATTAGAATAGAGGAATTGCTAGAGGTGAATTACCTCTCCCCTAATTCCAAGGCCCCGGGGGACGATGGCCTCAGATAGGTTGGAATGAGTCCCCCCTGTTTATAAATTTCTATCTCCTTAGAGTACTTAATTCAGCCAAGGAATGTCAGTGTCTGCCAGTATCTATGACTAGAGCCAATATTGTGCTTATACTGAAAAGGGTAAGGATCCTCCGGATCCGGGTTCGTATAGACCAATATCCCTTTTAAAAAGTGATATTTAAAATCCTAGCCAAGGTCCTAGCCTTGAGACTCAATAAGGTTATCTCCTCCATCATTCACCCGGACCAGTCTGGTTTCATCCCCCAAAAATCAACTGCTATAAATCTCTGCAGACTTGCAAGCCCAACTGGATAATGTAGGAGACAGGGCACTGCTGTCATTGGATGCCCATAAGGCTTTCAACAGCATAGAGTGGCAATACCTCTGGACAGTTATGGGCAAATTCGAATTTGGGGACACGTTTTTGTCCTGGGTCCGGCTGCTCTATGACTCCCCACAGGCAGTTATTAGAGAAGCGGGCCACATCTCCCTACCCTTCCATCTCCACAGGGGTACCCGACAGGGCTGCCCATTGTCCCCATTAATATTTGCCGTCGCGATAGAGCCTATAGCCACCTTCATTAGGTCTAATCCATCTATCGGTGCTTTTAAATACGGGGGACTTCACAAAAAACTCATGCTCTATGCTGACGACACCATGTTACTCTTGGGAGGCACTTCCGACTCCCTGAGGACAGATGTCGGTCATCGAGAAATTTGGAGTGTACTCCAGCTTGGTGATTAGCTGGACCAATTCCTCATTAATGCTAATAGATGCGGGACCTGATAGCCAGGGTCCTGCACTACACAAAGTGCCAGTGACCTCGAGCTTTTAAATATCTGGGGGTATACGTCACCCCTGAAACACGAGATTCTATTCCCCTCAATTTATCACCCCTGCTAGGTCGCATTTACGCTAGAATCAAAGTTTGGTCGAGACTAAAAATGTCCCTGGTAGGTAAAGTAAACCTCATAAAAATGATCTTCATGCCACAACTTATATTCTACATAATACCCCAGTAGTGGTCCCCCTTAAAATATTTTGTATTATCAACTCCATCTTTAGGTCCTTCCTATGGCATGACAAACCCCCAAGAGTTAAGCTGGAACAATTGCAGAAACCCAAAGACGCGGGAGGCCTGGCCCTACCTAATCCATGGATTTACTACGTAGCAGCCCAACTACAGCATATTGCTCGGGCCATGTCTCCGCCGTAAGGGGAGGTGGGGGAAACTCCGAAACAGACCCCATCAAGGCCCTTATGTGCCAAGTAATGGGGGTTAGTGACATAGCAGAGGGATTGGAGGCCATGGCCTATGCAAAATCCAATAAGAAGTTCCCCACATTTGCTCTGCTCCAAAAGATATGGAACAAGGCCAGACACTTACAGGCCGTCGAAGGCTTTACCAAATACAGCCCAATTTGGGACAATGGTTACTATCCGGAACTGCAATCCTTGACATGTGGGGCTCGGTGGAGGAAACACTGAGTCACGCACCTGAACCACATTTTTGTGGCGGGCAAATTGAGCTCTTTTTTCCGACATGCGGGAGCGATTTCGACTCCCACAGACTATGTACTTCTACCATATGCAACTGCAACATGCTGTTAGGGCTCAATCCAGTGAGACTCTGTGGGTGTTATCGCCAACTCCCATATTCCACTACATGGAGGAGGAGTCCTGTTTCAAAGGCTTTATTTCTAGCTGTTATTCAATGTTTTTGTCGGTATTCCTGGCGGGATTCCCTTTGGGGGCGGTGAACAAGTGGGAAAAGGACGTGGCCACTTTTGAGGAAAATCAGTGGGAAGAGGTCCTCCAGGCTGTCCAAAAGTCATCCCTTAATGTAGCGCAACACCTATTCCAGTTGTACATCGCCTTGCGGGCGCATTATACGCCCGCAAGGCTGTTCAGAATGGGGGCGAGACCAAACTCTAACTGTCCTCAGTGCACTAGAGATCATGGCTGTGGCATTGCCCCAAGCTTCACCTGTATTGGACAGGGATCCTGAACACTATTAACAAGGCCTTTTTACTTAAAATCCTGACATATCCCAGACCATGCATACTGGGTATACTGGACGACCTCCTCCTTGAGGATAATTCTAAACCACCTATTGCAAGAGCCCTTTTTCAGGCTCGCCTGCTTATCCTTCGGCGATTGGAAAGCAGTTGACCCTCCCACGCTCAAGGAATGGATTAACTGGGTGGGTGACACTTTACGGCTGGAGAAGTCTATCTTCCAGCTTAGAGGATGCCCTGGTAAATGCATTGTGGTTACCCTGCTGGATACCCCAGGGCTCTCCCCGGTAGACCTCATACTGGACAGACTATTAATCTAAACTAGTTGCTTAAGGTTTAAAATCTGTAACGTTGCTTAATGTTAGACAGTGCTGGTGTAAAGTATACCGATTTGTACACTAATGCCGCGTACACACGGTCGGACTTTCCGGCATACTTGGTCCGGCGGACCAGGGTGTGCCGGACAATCCGCCCGTGTGTGGGCGGCGGCGGACTTTTCCGGCGGACTTCTTCCCAAAAGCCCGCCGGACCTAGATTTGAAGAAAGTTTCAAATCTTTCCGTCGGACTCAGTTTCGGGCGGAAAGTCCGCTCGTGTGTGTGCTGGTCCGACGGAAAGGCCGCTCGTGTGTAGACTGGTCCGACGGACCAGATACAACACGAGGGCAGGGTATTGCATCTCGCGCTCGCTGCAATAGGAAAAACAAATTTTCCTATTGCGGCGAGCGCGGGGCATACCAGGCCCTTAGGTCTGGTATGGATTATAAAGGGAACCCCGCTACGCCGAAAAAACGGCGTGGGGTCCCCCCTAACATCCATACCAGACCCCGATCCGAGCACGCAGCCTGGCCGGTCAGGAAAGGGGGTGGGGACGAGCGAGCGCCCCCCCCCCTCCTGAACCGTACCAGGCCGCATGCCCTCAACATGGGGGGGTGGGTGCTTTGGGGGAGGGGGGCGCCCTGCGGGCCCCCCCCACCTCAAAGCCCCTTGTCCCCATGTTGATGAGGACAAGGGCCTCTTCCCGACAACCCTGGCCGTTGGTTGTCGGGGTCTGCGGGCGGGGGCTTATCGGAATCTGGGAGCCCCCTTTAATAAGGGGGCCCCCAGATCCCGGCCCCCCACCCTATGTAAATGAGTATGGGGTACATGGTACCCCTACCCATTTACCTAGGAAAAAAGTGTAAGTAATAAAACACACTACACAGGTTTTTAAAATATTTTATTAAACAGCTCCGGGGGGGGGATCTTCCTCCGGCTTCGGGGGTCTTCTTCCGGCTTCGGGGGTCCCTCCGCTTCATCTTCTCCCGGCGTCCGGTTGGTTCTTCTCCGCTCTCTTCTCCCGGTGTTCCAGTTCTTCGGCCGGCTCCTCTGCTGTGTTCAGGTAGCTCTCTTGCCAGCAGAGGTCCGGACTTCTGAGCTGCTGGGCTTCTTCTCTTCTCTTCTCTTCTCTTCTCTTCCCCCAGATGTTGACACGACGCTCTCTCCGGCTGGACTGGTCTCCGAGGGCTGCGTTGTGACTTATATAGGCGGAGACCCCGCCCCCATATGATGTCACAGTCCCTGGGCATGCTGGGACTGTGACGTTTTAGGGGGCGTGGTCGACCACGCCCCCTAAAACGTCACAGTCCCAGCATGCCCAGGGACTGTGACATCATATGGGGGCGGGGTCTCCGCCTATATAAGTCACAACGCAGCCCTCGGAGACCAGTCCAGCCGGAGAGAGCGTCGTGTCAACATCTGGGGGAAGAGAAGAGAAGAGAAGAAGCCCAGCAGCTCAGAAGTCCGGACCTCTGCTGGCAAGAGAGCTACCTGAACACAGCAGAGGAGCCGGCCGAAGAACTGGAACACCGGGAGAAGAGAGCGGAGAAGAACCAACCGGACGCCGGGAGAAGATGAAGCGGAGGGACCCCCGAAGCCGGAAGAAGACCCCCGAAGCCGGAGGAAGATCCCCCCCCCCGGAGCTGTTTAATAAAATATTTTAAAAACCTGTGTAGTGTGTTTTATTACTTACACTTTTTTCCTAGGTAAATGGGTAGGGGTACCATGTACCCCATACTCATTTACATAGGGTGGGGGGCCGGGATCTGGGGGCCCCCTTATTAAAGGGGGCTCCCAGATTCCGATAAGCCCCCGCCCGCAGACCCCGACAACCAACGGCCAGGGTTGTCGGGAAGAGGCCCTTGTCCTCATCAACATGGGGACAAGGTGCTTTGAGGTGGAGGGGGCCCGCAGGGCGCCCCCCTCCCCCAAAGCACCCACCCCCCCATGTTGAGGGCATGCGGCCTGGTACGGTTCAGGAGGGGGGGGGGCGCTCGCTCGTCCCCACCCCCTTTCCTGACCGGCCAGGCTGCGTGCTCGGATCGGGGTCTGGTATGGATTTTAGGGGGGACCCCACGCCGTTTTTTCGGCGTAGCGGGGTTCCCTTTATAATCCATACCAGACCTAAGGGCCTGGTATGCCCCGCGACGGGGCTCGCAAGGTGTCAATCTCGCCGATAAAAGCGGCAAGATTGACATCCTTTTCTGGTCCCGTCGCACCTGAGTCACGTTCAAAATGAACGGACTTGGCCGTGTGTGGGCAAGTCCGTTCATTCTGAAAGTCCGCCGGAACTCCGGCGAAAGTCCGTCGGAAAGACGGGCGGACTTAGCCCGCCGGAAAGTCCCGGCGTGTGTGGGCAAGTCCGTCCGTTTTAAAGTCCGGCGCACCTGGCGGACAAAGTCCGTCGGAAAGTGTGCCGGACCAAGTAGGATAGAAAGTCCGACCGTGTGTACGCGGCATTACTTGTTGAATCTGGAATCTATGCCATGTTTGTAATTTCATTTCTTTAATAAATTTCTTTGAGAAAAAAAAAGATTACATAGTTGCATAGTTTACATAGTATGTGAGGTTGAAAAAAGTCCATCAAGTCCAACCTATGTGTGTGCTTTTATGTCAGTATTACATTGTATATCCCTGTATGTTGTGGTCGTTCAGGTGCTTATCTAATAGTTTCTTGAAACTATTGATGCCCCCCGCTGAGACCACCGCCTGTGGAAGGGGGATTCCACATCCTTGTCGCTCTTACAGTAAAGAACCCTATACGTAGTTTAAGGTTAAACCTCTTTTCTTTTAATTTTAATGAGTGGCCTCGAGTCTTGTTAAACTCCCTTCCACGAAAACATTTTATCTTTATTGTGGGGTCACCAGTATGGTATTTGTATATTGAAATCATATCCCCTCTCAAGCCTCTCTTCTCCAGAGAGAATAAGTTCAGTGCTCGCAACCTTTCCTCATAACTGATATCCTCCAGAGCCTTTGTTAGCTTTGTTGCCCTTCTTTGTACTCGCTCCATTTCCAGCACATCCTTCCTGAGGACTGGTGCCCAGAACTGGACAGCATATTCCAGATGCAGCCGGACCAGAGTCTTGTAGAGTGGGAGAATTACCACTTTATCTCTGGAGTTAATCCCCTTTTTAATGCATGCCAATATTCTGTTTGCTTTTTTAGCAGCAACTTGACATTGCATGCCATTGCTGAGCCTATCATCTACTAGGACCCCAGGTCCTTTTTCTATATTTAATTACCCCCCCCCCCCCAGTAGATTGCATTCATATTTTTGCCACTCAAATTCATTATTTTACGTTTTCCCTCATTAAACCTCATTTGCCATGTAGTTGCCCACACCATTAATTTGTTCAGATCTACTTGCAGGGTTTCCACATCCCGCGGAGAAGTTATTGCCCTGCTTAGCTTAGTATCATCCGCAAATACATAGATTGAGCTGTTCACCCCATCCTCTAGGTCGTTTATGAATACATTAAATAGGATTGGTCCCAGGACAGAACCCTGGGGGACCCCACTTTCCACCCCTGACCATTCTGAGTACTCCCCATTTATCACCACCCTATGGTCCATGCCAACTGACCTTACTTTGTACAGTAAACATTTATGGAGAAATGGGGAAATGTTCCCAAAGACCCAGAGAAAAAGAAGTCTCTTTTTCTCTTTCAAGCGTTGGAGCCACTTTTGTCTAAAAAAAGTAATCATGGTGGTTCCCATGGAAGAGCAGGGGTTGGGGTTTTATTCAAACCTTTTCACGGTGCCAAATGGAGATGTCAGACCCATTCTAGATCTCAAATATCTAAACTGGTTCCTAAAAATTTGATTGTTTCGCATGGAATCAATCCAATCAGTAGTCTCCATCCTACAAGGAGGAGAACTTCTGGCATCAATAGACATCAAGGATGCATACCTGCATGTACCTATTTTCCTCGCTCGTCAGAAATATTTTGAAGTGGAAAAACGTCATTTTCACTTTGTAGCTCTACCTTTTGGTCCAGCTACTGCACCTTGGGTGTTTACAAAGGTCCTGACTCCTCCTCTGGCCAGATTAAGGGCTCAGGGTCTAACGATTATAGCATACCTAGACGACCTGCTCTTAATAAACTGGTCGATAGCCCGCTTAGACCAAAGCTTGGTCACCACAGTCAACTACCTGGAATACCTAGGTTGGGTCCTCAACCTAGAGAAGTCTTCTTTAAAACCAGTAAGAAGACTAGAGTACTTGGGTCTGGTTATAGATGCAACCCAGAAGAGGGTGTTTTTACCCCAGGCAAAAATCAGCGGCATAAAGGAGCTGGTTCAGGTAGTCAGGGCAGATAAGGGTCCATCTAGGTTGTTGGGAAAGATGGTGGCTTCATTCCAAGTGGTTCCCTATGCTCAGTTTCATTCAAGACTGCTGCAAAACAGTATCCTGTCTGCCTGGAACAAGAAAGTCCAGGCGTTAGATTTTCCGATGCGCTTGTCGCCAATTGTGCGTCAGAGCCTCAGTTGGTGGTTGGTACCTGAGAATCTGCGGAAAGGGAAATCCTTTTTACCAGTTACCTGAAAGGTGGCAGCAACAGATGCCAGCCTTTCGGGTTGGGGAGCAGTTCTGGAATAGACGACTGTCCAAGGGAAATGATCCGAAACCGAGAGGACCTTACCCATCAACATTCTAGAAATTTGGGCGGCGTACCTAGCCCTAAAGGCCTGGTCATTCAGGTTGCAGGGTTGTCCTGTCAGGATCCAATCTGACAATGCCACAGCAGTGGCTTATATCAGTCACCAAGGAGGCACCAGGAGTTGTGCAGCCCAGGGAGAGGTAAACCAGATCCTAATCTGGGCAGAAAAGCATGTGCCGTGCATATCGGCAATCTTCATTCCAGGGGTAGAGAACTGGCAGGCAGAATTCTTAAGTTGCCAGCAGTTGTTCCCGGGGGAATGGTCTCTTCACCCTGACATCTTCCTGGCTATATGCCAAAGATGGGGGATCCCGGACGTAGATCTGTTTGCATTCAGGTTCAACAACAAGATCGACAACTTTGTCAGGAACAAGGGATCCACTTGCATGTGGGACAGATGCGTTGGTGACTCAGTGCGATCAGTTCTCACTGATTTATGCATTCCCTCCTATTCTGCTGCTACCACGACTTCTTCGCAGGATCAAGCAGGAAAAGAAGTCGGTGCTTCTGGTGGCCCCAATGTGGCCCAGAAGATCTTGGTATGCAGATATAGTAAAGTTGGCAGTAGGGCCCCCATGGACCCTACCACCACATCCAGACCTGCTATCGCAGGGACCAGTGTTCCATCCTACCTTACAAATGCTAAATTTAACGGTTTGGCTATTGAAACCCACATTCTGAAGAATCGTGGGCTTTCAGGCTCAGTAATTTTTACCTTGATTAATGCAAGGAAGCCAGCTTCCAGAGTCATTTATTATAGCGTCTAGAAGGCATATGTCTCCTGGTGTGAATCCAGGGGTTGGCATCCCAGAAAGTATGTCATAGGGAGAATCCTTGCTTTTCTGCAAATGGGGCTAGAGATTAAGCTGGCCTTGAGTACTATCAAGGGCCAGGTCTCGACCTTGTCGGTATTGTTTCAACATTCGCTTGCTTCGCATTCTTTGGTCCGGAGCTTTATACAAGGGGTAACGCGGCTTAGTCCACCGTTTAGAGCTCCCCTGAACCCTTGGGACTTGAATTTAGTTCTGTCGGCATTACAGAAACAGCCTTTTGAGCCGAAACAACATATTCCCTTGGTCCTTTTGACAAGGAAGCTAATTCTTCTGGTAGCCATTTCTTCTGCAAGAAGGGTATCAGAATTGGCGGCTCTTTCTTGTAAAGAGCCATATTTAATTTTTTATAAGGGTAGAGTAGTATTGCAATATAAACTATTAACAAATGCAGCACTGAATAAATAACAGGATGATAAACTCGCACCCTGTATACAAATATTGTGTATAGTGGTTGATAAAGATAATGTTTATAAACCAAAATAAACATAATAAAAAGACAGTCCCAAAAGACTGACACAAATGTCCATGGTAATGTAAAAATTCATCAGCATATGCAGTGCAGTGTTCTTTAAGTGAAAAAAGAAAAAAAGACGAATGTGGAAGATGCTTCCAAATCAGTACAAAATCTTCATGCATTCAGAATCAATATATGAGTGGCAGAAGTGGGTACTCTTACCGGAGGAGATGGACACAATCACCATACGGTGGCGTGTCATACGGGCTTTAAGGATCAATCGATCCCAGGGATGCTTTGCTGGAAAACACTGGTGGTAGGTTCCCTCTAGGACAACCGTGGCTGTAATATGATGTTCAGATCCACAGCGGATGGATGGATGACCTTCAGAGGGAGCAGACCGCTGGGAACAAAACGACTTTCACCCCATGGAAGTTCAGTTCATAAGAAAAGAAAAAATCTCCACATAGGGCATGAATCCGATATATAAAAAGTTGTTTTATTGTAAAAGTGCCAGAAAATTCTTGACAAGCACTAAATTAAATGAGTAAAAAGTGATCACAAATAGCTATAAAATCGTGTGATGACAAGACATAAAAAGCTTCAGCGACCCTGGTATTGCGTCCTCATCCTAGCTTTCTACCGAAGGTGGTTTCAGGTTTTCATCTAAACCAGGATATTGTTCTGCCTTCATTTTTTCCAGAACCCTGTTCTACAGGAAAAAGTCACTACATTTTCTGGATGTAGTAAGAGCGGTCAAAACCTATTTGGAAGCGACTGCTCAGATTCGCAAAACGGATGTTTTGTGTTGCCTGAAGGTCCTAAAAAAGGAAAGTCAGCTTCGAAATCTACTATTGCTAAGTGGATTCGACAGGTAATTGTTCAAGCTTATGGTTTGAAAGGAAAGTTCCACCTTTTCAAATCAATGCACACTCCACCAGGGCTGTTAGTGCTTCATGGGCAGTGCATCACCAGGCCTCCATGGCTCAAATCTGTGAGGCCGCAACTTGGTCTTCAGTCCATACATTCATCAGATTTTCTATCAGGTGGATGTGAGAAGGCACGAGGATATCGCCTTTGGGCGCAGTGTTCTGCAGGCAGCGGTATAAGGTCCTCAGGTCTGATTGCACACTACTTTTGTTTGTGTCTCCCTCCTTTCAGATAGCATTGCTCTGGGACATCCCATTCAGTAAATACTGTGGCTCTGTGTCCCGTGATGTACGAAAAAGAAAATAGTATTTCTATAACAGCTTACCTGTAAAATCCTTTTTTTCGAGTACATCACGGGACACAGAGGTCCCTCCCCTCTTCTAATGCACATATATTGCTTTGCTACAAAACTGAGGTACTCTCAGTAAGGGGAGGGGTTATATAGGGGGCTAAACTTCCTGTCTAGGGTGTGCCAGTGTCCATTACCTAGTGGTGCCTATATAACCCATTCAGTAAATACCGTGGCTCTGTGTCCCGTGATGTACTCGAAGAAAAGGATTTTACAGGTAAGCTGTTATAAAAATCCTATTTTTTGTTTTTTTGTATATACAAACATTTTTTGCTATATGCAATTTTATAGGTGGATTTTACAAACAAAAATATTGGTGGATTGCCACTGTTGGAGCTTTTTTCTTTCTGTTGATGGCCAAATATGACATTGGGTACAGATGATGTGACTGCAATCCATTCGTTAATCGTATATGGGGATCGTACTATACTCAAGCTTGACCTGTAGACTTTGAGCTTCATCCTTCTGGCAAGCCTTAAATTTGATTGTGGTAGCGGTGGTGCACTAGGGGCATTCATTATAATCTAGAATTGCTTTGAAAAAGTGATACAGTTGCATACTGTGGATTTTTTTGTTGATTGTGGTAGAGGATTTGGTAGAGCCAAGATCACTGGTGGAGGACCCCAGAAGACGAAGTTCAGGACTGATCTGTGCAATATCATTGCACAGAGCTGGTGAATATACCATGTTTATTTTAATAAAAAAAAAAATATCCCCCATTCACACCCGTGCATCACTGAAATCGCACTACTTCAGCGTGATTTCAAAGCCACACATCAGTGTGATTTGCACTGCCGGTTTCATTGCGACTTCATACAACAGAAGATCATGCAAGTCACAATGAAATCGGCAAAAAGTAGTGCTGGAACCTTTTTTCGCTGCGACATGAGTCGCGGCAATTTGAATGGCTCCATTGCTGACATTGGGGTCTTGGAACTGTCAAATAGCATGACAAATCACACAGGGGCTTAGTAGCACTTTAACTAGCGCTGCAGTTTTTACAGTTCAGCATAGGGAGTTATACTGTATATCGGTCTTTCTGCTAGTAGCTGATCTATTTATTTTTGTAATGTATTCTTTATTTTATTTTTTTTTTATTTGGTTCCTAGCACAGATATTAGGTTATTGTTAGTAGGAGGGGTTAACGTGGACTTGCCTATAGTTTTTTCTGCCGGTGTCCTGTATTCCTGTAAGTGGCAGTATAACTATGGAGCCATTCAAATCACACACATAGGTTGGACTTGTGTTTTTTTTCAACCTCACCTACTATGTAACCCAGAGGGTAGACTATTCGACCCTCAATGGACTCCAAGAAAAGGATTTTCTGTGGAGTATAAGAGGACAGCTGAAAACCTTTTCTGAATGCTGGAAACTTGACAGCTGGGAACCAATGGTGAAAATGTGGAACAAAACCATGCTGTCTTGTACAAATAGTGGTAGCTGCCAGCACACCAGATAATCTGTGAATAAGTGAACAAATAGAATAATATAGTGCAGCGCTAATAAAGATGAAATGAACTATAAAGTTATCCCAATAGAAAATTGATATGGTATAAAAATGTGCAAATCATGAGTACACAACAATATAAGATTACACAACACCAGCACCAGAGGATGCCTTATTAGGACGAAACATCCTCCAGAGGATGCCTTATTAGGACGAAACATCCTCCAGAGGATGCCTTATTAGGACGAAACATCCTCCAGAGGATGCCTTATTAGGACGAAACATCCTCCAGAGGATGCCTTATTAGGACGAAACATCCTCCAGAGGATGCCTTATTAGGACGAAACATCCTCCAGAGGATGCCTTATTAGGACGAAACATCCTCCAGAGGATGCCTTATTAGGACGAAACGTCGGGACGGGCTCTGCTGATGCCACTGCATTGCTTTGATTTTATCCATATGCTTTTATTATATTCTTAAATGTGAGTGACCATTTATCATTTTTCAATAAATGTTTTACATTTAAAACGGAATTACACTATGTGGCCCAATCTTTTCTCCTTTTGCCATATGTCGTATTGAGAGGAACCGCTCACAAATTCCGGTAACTATATCTATAGTGGATACCCACTGATGTCAATATTGTCACGGATCCCTACCAGATCTGGTTTTATATTGGAAGTCGTGGTTGCCATACCTCCTCGGGTGTGTTACACCAAAAGCTCAGTTGACTCATTAGGCATACGCCTAGTTGGGTTCAATCTGTCTGGTAAGCCTCTTTCCTCATGGTGGTGGATTATCTACAGAAAACCAGTTCACACAGATTCACAATCACCTTAATTATTGTCATATATGGACTATATGCACTTTATATGCACTAACACTGTTGGTTCATGCAACTCTATCACTACTGTTGTGTAATCTTATATTGTTGTGTACTCATGATTTGCACATTTTTATACCATATCAATTTTCTATTGGGATAACCAATGGTGAAAAATGTCCATTTTACAGCAATTACATACCACATATATGCGAGTTAGCAGCAGCTATGAGCATTTGAGGTTAGAAGCGTTTTTTAAAGATAACCTCAGGAGGCCCACAATGCATAAAAACAAGTAAATTTCTAACTATTTCAGTCATTCTGTGAGAAAAGACTGAGCAGCAGCAGAAAGAGCAGTGTGCTTGTAGATGGCTGTCTTATTTTTGTGTTTTCACTTTGGATCCCGTCATGAGCATGTGTGAGGAAGTGCTCCTGATGTTGCTGAGGCTCTGAAGACATAGAAAATTGCGTGAGAGGACCAGAGTTGTTCGCTACTGGACTCATCCATTGATGCAGGCAACAGCATGTGGTGAAATTTGTGTTTTTCTGTTCAAAAAGCATCAGAGATTTTTTCCCCTTTAAAAAATGCTTATAAATGCACATTAACACATGTTACCTCAGTTACACGAGGTTACAAGCATTTGGCGTTTAAATTGCCAGTAAACTACAGTCCTGGATACGATTTTTCTGCTTTAAAAAAAAATGCCTGTAACCTCAACTGCCTTTAAATTGCTATAAACGACTGAGTGTACATTTTACACATAAGATAACATAGAGAGTTCAGGGCTGCTGGAAAAAACACCCAACTGCTCCTAAACTTCTGTATAGCAGCTGTAGTGCACAAGGCCTTAGGCCTAATGTACACTGGACGCTGAGGCAACCTCTTCTGAACGATTTTTTTTGACAGCTTGAAACCAGCGTTTAAAAACGCCCGTTTAGCCGCATTTGCATATCATGTTTAGTCGCGTTTTGCCACGTTCACGTCTAGGAGCATTTATTTAAGATAACATCATAAGACCCTCCCAAAGTACAAAAGAACAGTATTATTTAACTATTTCAGCCATTCTGTAAGACCAGAGTGAGTAGCAGCAGCTGAGAGAGCAGCAGTGTACTTGTATCTACCTCAATTTTGGTACTTTTACTATGGATCCCATAATGAGCATATGTGAGGAAATGCTCCTGACGTTGCTGTTGATGAGGCTGGAAAGACGTTGGAAATTGCATGCGACTATGTTTCATCAAGTCGGGGGTCAAGCTCTATGGTGGGGTCATCTGGTTCAAATCTAACAACATATAGGTCAAATTCCAATTCTCACGTGTACAGAGATAGCGGCGCTAATATAAATTGTGTAAAATAATGGGTCAGAGCAGCATAATGCCTATGACCCTCTACTTATACATAAAAATAATAATAGTGTCATGAAAAAAAATTATTTTTATCATGAAAAAAAATTTCTTTAACACCCAGTGAAAAGTGTCACTATAAATAATAAATTACAAGAAATGAATGATCAAGCTCAACAGTTGTTTTTCAATGATCTTGTGAGAAAAATCTTCTACTCTTCCACCACACCACCGTGATAGTGACACCACTCCCTCTGAAGAGCGCACTCACCAGATTGTATAGCCTCCCACTCTCGTGTTCGGCAAAACAGCAATTGAACCACACCTGGGTTGCATGTGATGAACCGTGAATCCAATTAAGCCAGCTCCATATGTGAAAAAATGAATAAAGTGCTCCACATAGCGTGATACCATTTTTACCGATTTATTAAAATCACTTCAAACACACTTCAATGGTTACACTCACTTTTAAACTGAAACATAAAAGCCTTTAAAAAAATCCACAGCAAGCAACAGGATCAGTGATCTCTCACCCAACCTTCTAAGGCCCAGCCATCCGATCGGTGTAGTCCTCCTCAGACAGCGGCATCTAATGTCAGTGCGATGGAATGCCGTGTAACCATGCCCAAGACATGTTTCATCGATTGGCCAATCCCATTTGAAGAAGTCTTTTTGACGAAACATGTCTTGGGCATGGTTACACGGCATTCCATCGCACTGACATTAGATGCCGCTGTCTGAGGAGGACTACACCGATCGGATGGCTGGGCCTTAGAAGGTTGGGTGAGAGATCACTGATCCTGTTGCTTGCTGTGGATTTTTTTAAAGGCTTTTATGTTTCAGTTTAAAAGTGAGTGTAACCATTGAAGTGTGTTTGAAGTGATTTTAATAAATCGGTAAAAATGGTATCACGCTATGTGGAGCACTTTATTCATTTTTTCACATATGGAGCTGGCTTGATTGGATTCACGGTTCATCACATGCAACCCAGGTGTGGCTCAATTGCTGTTTTGCCGAACACGAGAGTGGGAGGCTATACAATCTGGTGAGTGCGCTCTTCAGAGGGAGTGGTGTCACTATCACGGTGGTGGAAGAGTAGAAGATTTTTCACACAAGATCATTGAAAAACAACTGTTGAGCTTGATCATTCATTTCTTGTAATTTATTATTTATAGTGACACTTTTCACTGGGTGTTAAAGAAATTTTTTTTTCATGACACTATTATCATTATTATTTTTATGTATAAGTAGAGGGTCATAGGCATTATGCTGCTCTGACCCATTATTTTACACAATTTATATTAGCGCCGCTATCTCTATCTGTACACGTGTGAGAGGTATAGTTTTGGGATTCTAATCAATTTACGTATTTATTTAAGTGGCAGCTTTTTTCACTGTACACTGTATGTACACACATTTTGTATTCATTTACACATCTTTTTTTACAGCTTTGCACTTTTCTTTGGCGCAGTGGAGTAAGAGAGATTCAGCGGCGGTTTATTTGTATATCTCTTGCTACAAACCAAATTCCAATTCTACTTTGGCTAACAACAATGCTAGTGGTGTATTGGATTGGATCATGGGCTCATTAGGGGTATATAAATAGTCTATGAAGCATTGCAAACAATTACAAGTTTTTAAAATATTTTTTTAGTGGTTTTTCATAATCTGCTATCATTTTTAAGTTTTGTAATGTAAAAATAATAGGGCACCTTTAAAAACGCTTCTAAACGAAAACACGGCTAAACGCCGGTACCACGTTTAGACGTGTTTGGCGTCTGAAACGTTGGCGTCTGAACTAGGGTTGTCCCGATACTAGTATCGGTATCGGCACCGATACCGAGCATTTGCCCAAGTACTTGTACTCTGCCAAATGCTCCCGATGCTTCCCCCGATACCTAGAGGACAGCTGTGATCGGCGCGTGGGGGAGTTACAAGATTCTCCCCCAGCGGCTTTAGTGACATACATCGGTCACCGCTGACTGTCACTGCATCCTCCTCCATGCCCCCTCCGTTCCCCTCTCCTTCTCTGTCCCCCTCCGCTGTCCCCTCCGTTCTGCTCTCCTTCTCTGTCCCCCTCCGCTGTCCCCTCCGTTCTGCTCTCCTTCTCTGTGTCTCTCCGTTCTCCCCCTCTGTTCCGCCGTCCCCCTCCTCCTTCCTTTGTGTATGGATAGAGTCAGCTGACTCTGTCCATTCACATAACTGAAACATTGTAATCTCCTGTGATTACGATGTGTCAGTTTATGAATGGAGAGGAGCCGCTGTCTTCTCTCCATTCATTCTCAGTGCAGCTGAGGCTGCAGAGAAAGGGACTAAGGAATCTCTATCCTCTGTCTCTTTCTCTGTCTCAAGGGGGAGATATCAGAGGTCTGTTAAGACCCCTGATATTTCACCAAAGCCCCCCAACAGGGTTGATTAAAAAAAAAAAAAAACACATATTGCAATAAAGAATAAAAAAAATATTATTGTAAAAAATAAAAATTGTAAATAATAATAATAAAAAAAAAATACATACACCGTTCACCACCCCCCCCCCCCCCAAAAAAAAAGAAAGCACTGTTAAAAAAAAAAAACAAAAAAAAAAACTGTCACGTGACATTAAAAAGAAGTATCGGTAATCGGTATCGGCGAGTACTTGAAAAAAAGTATCGGTACTTGTACTCGGTCCTAAAAAAGTGGTATCGGGACAACCCTAGTCTGAACTCATTTTTTTGCCTTCAAAGAAAAGCCTCTAAACGCAACTGCCTAAAACGATATTAACCACTTAGCAACCGGTCCATAGCCGAATGACGGCTACAGGGCGGTTGCTTAACTCTGGGAGAGTGTACAGTGACGTCCTCCCAGAATCCCGCTCTCGCGTGCACCCTCTGCATCACGGGTCCTCTGCATCACGGTAAACGGCTGCTGATCGTGGCTGTTTACCATGTGATCGATCCGTCAAATGACGGATGATCACATGTAAACAAACCGGCTTCATGTCATGACGCCGGTTCCGCTCTCCCCTCTCTCCCCTCCCCGATCGGTACAGTGTGAGAAGAGAGGGGGAGAGATCGGATGGCCATACTCTGCCATACCCAGCCATACTCTGCCATACCCAGCCATACTCTGCCATACCCAGCCATACTCTGCCATACCCAGCCATACTCTGCCATACCCAGCCATACTCTGCCATACCCAGCCCTACTCTGCCATACCCAGCCATACTCTGCCATACCCAGCCATACTCTGCCATACCCAGCCATACTCTGCCATACCCAGCCATACTCTGCCATACTCTGCCATACCCAGCCATACTCTGCCATACCCAGCCATACTCTGCCATACCCAGCCATACTCTGCCATACTCTGCCATACTCTGCCATACCCAGCCATACCCAGCCATACTCTGCCATACCCAGCCATACCCTGCCATACCCTGCCATACCCTGCCATACCCAGCCATACCCTGCCATACTCTGCCATACCCAGCCATACTCTGCCATACCCAGCCATACTCTGCCATACCCAGCCATACTCTGCCATACCCAGCCATACTTTGCCATACCCTGCCATACCCTGCCATACCCTGCCATACCCTGCCATACCCTGCCATACCCAGCCATACTCTGCCATACCCAGCCATACTCTGCCATACCCAGCCATACCCCCATATTCTGCCATACCCAGCCATACTCTGCCATACCCAGCCATACTCTGCCATACCCAGCCATACTCTGCCATACCCAGCCATACCCAGCCATACTCTGCCATACCCAGCCATACTCTGCCATACCCAGCCATACTCTGCCATACCCAGCCATACTCTGCCATACCCTGCCATACCCTGCCATACCCTGCCATACCCTGCCATACCCTGCCATACTCTGCCATACTCTGCCATACCCAGCCATACTCTGCCATACCCAGCCATACTCGGCCTCTGTATGGGGCCAGACTGTTCAAGTCTCACACATGTGGTATCGCTGTTCTCAGGAGGAGTAGGAGAATCTATTTTGGGGTGTCATTTTTGGTATGGGTACATGCTATGTGTTAGAAATATTGTATAAATAGACAACTTTGTGTTAAAAAAAAAAGTGCTTTAACCACTTTCTGCCCGCCATCATACAACGTCCTTGACTTTGTGCGGGAATACCTGAATGATGCCTGCAGCTACAGGCATCATTCAGATATCAGCTTTTTCAGCCGCTGATTCCCTACACCATAAGAATGCTTGACCATTCTTACGGGAGGCGAGAGGGGACGTCCCCCTCCCGCCGCCCTCTGGTGCTTCTTGCAATTCACCGCTACGATCGAAGCCAGAATCTTTTTTATTTATTTATTTATTTTTTTTATTTTTTTATTTCAGGCTTCCCAGCCTAGAGGTGATATGTGGGTTCCTATTCACCCCATATCTCACTGTAAAGAGCACCTGTCATACTCGGCCTCTGTATGGGGCCAGACTGTTCAAGTCTCACACATGTGGTATCGCTGTTCTCAGGAGGAGTAGGAGAATCTATTTTGGGGTGTCATTTTTGGTATGGGTACATGCTATGTGTTAGAAATATTGTATAAATAGACAACTTTGTGTTAAAAAAAAAAGTGCTTTAACCACTTTCTGCCCGCCATCATACAACGTCCTTGACTTTGTGCGGGAATACCTGAATGATGCCTGCAGCTACAGGCATCATTCAGATATCAGCTTTTTCAGCCGCTGATTCCCTACACCATAAGAATGCTTGACCATTCTTACGGGAGGCGAGAGGGGACGTCCCCCTCCCGCCGCCCTCTGGTGCTTCTTGCAATTCACCGCTACGATCGAAGCCAGAATCTTTTTTATTTATTTATTTATTTTTTTATTTTTTTATTTCAGGCTTCCCAGCCTAGAGGTGATATGTGGGTTCCTATTCACCCCATATCTCACTGTAAAGAGCACCTGTCATGCCATATTCCTATTACAAGGGATGTTTACATTCCTTGTAATAGGAATAAAAGTGATCAAAAAATTTTTTTTTTGGAAAAAAGCATCAAACTAAAATAAAGTAAAATGAACAATAAAAAAAAACAAAAACATTTTTTAAAGCGCCCCTGTCCCCGTGTGCTCGCATGCAGAAGCGAACACATACGTAAGTCCCGCCCACATATGAAAATGGTGTTCAAACCACACATGTGAGGTATCTCTGCGATCGGTAGAGCGAGAGCAATAATTTTGGCCCTAGACCTCCTCTGTAACTCAAAACATGTAACCAGTAAAAATGTTTAAATGCCTATGGGGGTTTTTAAGTAGCGAAGTTTGGCGCCATTCCACGAGCATGTGTAATTTTGAAGGGTGACATGATGGGTATCTATTTACTCGGCATAACTTCATCTTTCACATTATGTAAAGACATTGGGCTAACTTTACCTTTTTTGTTTTTTTGGTTTTTTTAAACACAAAACTGTTTTTTTCCCAAAAAAACGCGTTTGAAAAATTGCTGCGCAAATACCGTGTGAGATAGAAAGTTGCAACTACCACCATTGTATTTTCTAGGGTCTTTGCTAAAAAAAAAAACATATATATATATATAATGTTTTGGGGTTCTATGTAATTTTCTAGCAAATAAATAATGATTCTTACATGTAGGAGATGTCAGAATTGGCCTGGGTGCTCCAGAACGCCTGAAGGTGCTCCCTGCATATTGGGCCCCTGTATGTGGCCACACTGTGTAAAAGTCTCACACATGCGGTATCGCCATACTCTGGAGTAATAGCAGAATGTGTTTTGGGGTTGTCATTTGTGGTATGCATAGGCTGTGTGTCAGAAATAACCTGCTAATATGACATTTTTGTAAAAAAAGAAAAAAAAAATCTTGATTTTGCAAAGAATTGTGGGAAAAATTACAACTTTAAAAAACTCACCATGCATCTTTCTAAATACCTTGGAATGTCTTCTTTCCAAAAAGGGGTCATTTGGGGGGTATTTGTACTTTTCTGGCATGTTAGGGTCTCAAGAAATTAGATAGGCCATCAGTACTTCAGGTGTGATCAATTTTCAGAAAGACCAAATAATATACACCAATTTGGGTTATTTCTACCAAAAATATGTAGCGGCAGAGGCGTCGCCAGGGGGTGGCTATCGAGGCTGGAGCCCCGAATGTGGAGCCCATAGCCCCGAGTCTCAGCGGGTGTGCAGGAGAAACTAGCGGGCGGGTCGCGGCTGCGGCGGGCGGCATTGGAGGTAGAGGAGAGAAGAGCAGGCATGTACAAACACTGAGCCATCGGACCGCCACCTCCCCCCCCGCAGCGCTCATCTCTTCTCCCTGCTTAGTTATGCAGCGGGGCTGCATACAGACATGATGCTCAGCTGTCCTGTGACCAGTGGCCCCGGCTGCGAGATCGAGAGCGGCGCATCCCGATTCCCGTGCCCACTGACATCTGTGTTACACTCACTGTCGAGGGCTGGGCAGCGGGCACTCTGTGATTTGCTGTGCAGGCGGCGGACATGTCTGATTGGCCCAGTGGAGGTGGTGACTGGTCACATGTGGAGGCGGGGCTGGGCTGGACTGTGGATGATCTCGGCCGCCCGGAGTCCCGCCTCCCTGCCTGGCGCGCGATGTGTCTCCTCTTTACTGAGGTCTGTCATCTGCTCTTCCTCCAGCCTGTCAGAGTGCTCCTCTCTGTCATCCCGCCCCTCTCTGTCATCCCGCCCCTCTCTGTCATCCCGCCCCTCTCTGTCAGCACCCCCCTCTCTGTTAGCCCACTCCTCTGTGCCAGCCCACCCCCCCTGTCAGCACCCCCTCTGTCAGCACCCCCCTATGTCAGCACCCCTCCCCTCTCTGTCAGCCCACCCTCCTCTCTGTCAGCCCACCCCCCTCTCTGTCAGCCCACCCCCCCTCTGTCAGCCCACCCCCATGTCAGCACCCCCCTCTCTGTCAGCCCACCTCCCCAGTCAGCACCCCCCTCTCTGTCAGCCCACCCCCCTCTCTGTCAGCCCACCCCCCTCTCTGTCAGCCCACCCCCCTCTCTGTCAGCCCACCCCCTTCTCTGTCAGCCCACCCCCTCTCTGTCAGCACCCCCTCTCTGTCAGCCCACCCCCCCAGTCAGCACCCCCCTCTCTGTCAGCACCCCCTCTCAGTCCATACCCTCTCTGTCAGCACCCCCCTCTCTGTCAGTCCATACCCTCTCTGTCAGCCCACCCCCCCCTCTGTCAGCGCCCCCCTCTCTGTCAGCCCACACCCTCTTTTAGCACCCCCCCGTCAGCCCTCCCCCTCTCTGTCAGCACACCCCCCCCTCTGTGTCAGCACCCCCCGTCAGCACCACCCCCCTCTGTGTCAGCACCCCCTCTATCTGTCAGCCCATCCCCCCTGTCAGCACCCCCCTCTGTCAGCCCACCCCCTGTCAGCACCCCCCTCTCTGTCAGCCCCCCTCTCTGTCAGCACCCCCTCTCTGTCAGCCCACTCCCCCAGTCAGCACCCCCCTCTCTGTCAGCCCACCCCCCCAGTCAGCACCCCCTCTCTGTCAGCCCAACCCCATGACAGCACCCCCTCTCTGTCAGCACCCCCCTCTCTGTCAGCCCACCTCCCCAGTCAGCACCCCCCTCTCTGTCAGCCCACCCCCCTCTCTGTCAGCCCACCCCCTTCTCTGTCAGCCCACCCCCTCTCTGTCAGCACCCCCTCTCTGTCAGCCCACCCCCCCAGTCAGCACCCCCCTCTCTGTCAGCCCACCCCCCTGTCAGCACCCCCCTCTCTGTCAGTACCCCCCTCCCTGTCAGCCCACCCCCCTGTCAGCACCCCCCTCTCAGTCCATACCCTCTCTGTCAGCACCCCCCTCTCTGTCAGTCCATACCCTCTCTGTCAGCCCACCCCCACTCTGTCAGCCCACCCCCTCTCTGTCAGCACCCCCTCTCTGTCAGCACCCCCTCTCTGTCAGCCCACCCCCCCAGTCAGCACCCCCCTCTCTGTCAGCCCACCCCCCTGTCAGCACCCCCCTCTCTGTCAGCACCCCCCTCTCTGTCAGCACCCCCCTCTCTGTCAGCACCCCCCTCTCAGTCCATACCCTCTCTGTCAGCACCCCCCTCTCTGTCAGTCCATACCCTCTCTGTCAGCGCCCCCCTCTCTGTCAGCCCACCCCCCCCTCTGTCAGCGCCCCCCTCTCTGTCAGCCCACACCCTCTTTTAGCACCCCCCCCCGTCAGCCCTCCCCCTCTCTGTCAGCAGCACCCCCCTCTTTTAGCACCCCCCCCCCCGTCAGCACTCCCCCTCTCTGTCAGCACCACCCCCCTCTGTGTCAGCACCCCCTCTCTCAAGAGAACACCGGCACGGCGACGCCTCCTTCTACCTCAACCTCCAGAGTCACGCTGAATAACAGCCATGGTGGCTGTGACTGGGAGTGGGACAGAACGAAGATAAAAAAAAAAGGTGTCACTCTCTCTCTGTGTTTCTCGCTCTCCTTCTCTCTCTCGCTTTCTCTCTTTCTCCCCTTCTCTCCTTCTCTCTCTCTTCTTCTCTGTCTCTATTCTCTCTCTTCTCTCTTTTGACGGGCACAGTGGCTTCATTTCACGGGGCACAGTGGTTGCAATTGATGGGGTACAGTGGTTGCAATTGATGGGCACAGTGGCTGCATTTGACGGGGCACAGTGGCTGCAATTGATGATTTGACTGCCCCTTGGCTAATTTTAAATAAATAAACTTAGGCTTTAAGGGGGCAAGGGCAGGTAGGTCAGTGCATGTCAGGTAGGTCAGTGTATGTCAGATAGGTAGGTCAGTGTATGTCAGATAGGTAGGTCAGTGTGTGTCAGGTAGGTCAGATAGGTAGGTCACTGTGTGTCAGGTAGGTAGGTCAGTGTATCAATTAGGTCAGTGTGTGTCAGATAGGTAGGTCAGTGTGTGTCAGGTAGGTCAGATAGGTAGGTCAGATAGGTAGGTCAGTGTGTGTCAGGTAAGTAGGTCAGTGTATCAATTAGGTCAGTGTGTGTCAGATAGGTAGGTCAGTGTGTGTCAGGTAGGTCAGTGTGTGTCAGGTAGGTCAGTGTGGGTCAGGTAGGTCAGTGTGGGTCAGGTAGGTCAGTGTATGTCATGTAGGTCATTGTGTGTCAGCCAGGTAGGTCAGTGTATGTTAGGTAGGTCAGTGCATGTCGGGTAGGTCAGTGCATGTCAGGTAGGTCAGTGCATGTCAGGTAGGTCAGCACATGTCGGGTATGTCATGTAGGTCAGTGTATGTCAGCCATGTAGGTTAGTGTATGTCATGTAGGTCAGTGTATGTCATGTAGGTCAGTGTATGTCATGTAGGTCAGTGTATGTCAGATAGGTAGGTCAGTGTATGTCAGGTAGGTTAGTACGTTTCAGGTATGTCATGTAGGTCAGTGTATGTCACCAAGGTAGGTTAGTGTGTGTGTCAGGTAGGTCAGTGCATGTCATGTAGGTCAGTGTATGTCAGGTAGATTAGTACGTTTCAGGTATGTCATGTAGGTCAGTGTATGTCAGCCAGGTAGGTCAGTGTGTGTCAGGTAGGTCAGGTAGGTAACACCCCCCTCCATACAACCCCACCGTCTGCCGCACCATCACACCCCCCCCCCCCCCCCCCCCCCGGTGCTGGGCTCTGACTTCGGGCTGAAGCCAATGGTCTTTTTGCTACCTAGCAACGCCCCTGTGTAGCGGTATAAATTTTGGCCAAAATATATAAAGAAAAATTACTAATTTGCAAAATTTTATAACAAACGAAGAAAAATGCATTTTTTTTACAGAATTTTCAGTCTTTTTTCTTAGCGCAAAAATTAAAGAACCCAGCGGTGATTAAATACCACCAAAAGAAAGCTCTATTTGTGTGAAAAAAAAGGACAAAAATTTCATATAGGTACAGTGTTGCATGACTGAGTAATTGTCATTCAAAATGTGAGAGCACTGAAAGTTGAAAATTGGTCTGGTTATTAAGGGGGTTTAAGTGCCCAGTGGTCAAGTGGTTAAACAAACCTGTGTACATGTACACATAAGATAACATTGGATGAGTTCAGGGGCAGCTGAAAAAAAGCAGCCAACTGCCTCTGATTGTCCGTTTACCAGCAGCGGTGTACATGAGGCCTTAGACTGTGCACTCTGCCATTGGCCAGGGCAAGTTTTGGGAGATGGGCAGTGGTTGATACCCACAAGCTTCTTCCACTACATTACTCCCAGCTTTTGAAAGTACATGTTACTTGTTTTTTCTAAATATACAACACTAGTTCTTGTGCTGCTCTTTCTTGTGGTTGTTTTTGACAATGTGAGAGTAAGACACCTTTCACACTGGAGGCGTTTTTCAGGAGCTTTAGCGCTAAAAATAAAGCCTGTAAAGCGCCTGAAAATGGCCTCCCCTGCAGTACCAGTGTGAAAGCCCGAGTGCTTTCACACTGGAACTGTGCGCTGGCAGGATGTTAAAAAAAAGTCCTGCAAGCAGCATCTTTGGGGGCGCTTTAAGAAGCAGTGTATACACCGCTCCTAAAGCACCCCTGCCCATTTGCGGGTGCTTTTAACCCTTTATTCGGCCACTAGCGGAGGTTAAAAGCGGCTGAAAAGCGGCTTAAAAATGGCAGTAAAGCGCCGCTAAAGATAGCGGCGCTTTACTGCGAACATGGCCGCACTATCAATGTGAAAGGGCTCTTAAACTTAAATTAAATAATTGATTTGATTACTGTAGCAACAAGTAAGGCTTAATGTACATGGGACGTTTTACAACCTCTCCTGAACGATTCAACTTGACAGATACTAATTGATGTATAAAAACGTCAGTTTGGCCGCGTTTACTAGCCGCATTTGCATTTTTAGAAGCGTTTTTTGACAGTTTAAAAAAAAAAAATTTAAAACGCCTGTAAACGAAACATGGCTATATGCGAGTTACCGCGTTTACAAGCTGTTACAGGTGTTTGGCGTTTCATATGCCGATGAACATCCATCCTGAACCCTTTTTTTTTGCTTTCCAAAAAATGCTTCTAAACTTAACTGCCTAGAAACTACTATAAACGACCCTGTATACATGTACTTATAAGATAGAGGAGAGTTCAAGGGAAGCTGAAAAAAAAACGGTCAACTGCTTCTAAACGCCTGTTTACCAGCAGCAGTGTACATGAAGCCTAAGGCTAATGCTTTGTACTACTTTTAATTTTTTTTTCTGTAACTTCTCAGGCACCAGATGGAGAGTCTCAACCCATGACTGAGGTGGATGTAATGGTTTCAACACAACACATAAAAGTATTAACTGCAAATACACAGGTTAGATTTTATGTGCCTTTTTTGCTTTTGTTAGTAGTAATAAAATATGTAGTGGATAATGCTTGTAAGTTTTTATGTAATTTGTACAATTTTTATTGTTGCAACTTTAGGAAGCCTTGATGGACCATCCGTTACAGACCATTTCCTACACAGCTGACATTGGTAATATTGTGGTTATTATGGCACACAGAAAATTACCTCGTAGCTCAAACAAGCCTTCCGGCCATAAAAAACCACATAGGATTATATGTCATGTCTTTCAATCTGTGGATGTAAGTGATCGTAACATGTTTTGCCAGTCTTCATTTTAATATCTTAATTAAAAAAAAGATATGTTTTTTAAAATTTCCCTTTGATTCTGCACTAATCGGCCACTTTATTAGGTACACCTGTTCATTTGCTTGGTAACACAAATTGTTAATCCATCCAATCACATGGCAGCAACTCTAAATATATTTAGGCATCTAGACATGGTAAAGACGACTTGATGAAGTTCAAACTGAGCATCAGAATGGGGAAGAAAGGGGATTTAAGTGACTTTGAATGTGGCATGGTTGTTGGTGCCAAATGGACTGGTCTAAATAATTTAAAAACTGCTGATCTACTGGGATTTCCAGGCACTAAGGTTTACAGTCCGAAAAAGAGAAGTTATCCAGTGAGAGCGGCAGTTGTGTGGGCGAAAATGCCTTGTTGATGTCAGGTTAGAGGTGAATGGGTAGATAATTAGAAATAATAGAAAGGCAACATTAATTTAAATAACCACTTGTTACAACCAAGGTATGCAGAATACCATCTCTGTACACACAACACATTGAACCTTGAAGCAGATGGGCTACACCAGCAGAAGACAATACTGGGTGCCA
This sequence comes from Lithobates septentrionalis, assembly GCA_037952835.1. Classification (NCBI taxonomy): domain Eukaryota; kingdom Metazoa; phylum Chordata; class Amphibia; order Anura; family Ranidae; genus Lithobates; species Lithobates septentrionalis. The sequence continues at coordinate 55,454 of JBBDGP010003540.1, read as the reverse complement.
CTCCTGTCAACTAAGAACAGGAAACCGAGGCTCACCAAAATTCGACAATAGAAGATTGGAAAAACATTGCCTGGTATGACGAGTCTTGATTTTAGCTGCGACATACAGATGGTAGGGTCAGAATTTGGCGTGGTGGTGTAATGGTGTGGGGGATATTTTCTTGGCACACTTTGGGCCCCTTCGTACCAGTTGAGCATCATTTTAAACGTTGTGACCTACCCGAGTATTGTTGCTGACCATGTCCATCCCTTTATGACTACAGTGTACCCATCTGCCGATGGCTACTTCAGCAGGATAATGCACCATGTCACAAAGCTCAAATCATCTTAAACTGGTTTCTTAAACAGTGAACTCCAATGGCCTCCACAGTCACCAGATCTCAATCCAATAGAGAGCGCCTTTAGGATGTGGTTAAACGGGAGATTTGCATCATGGATGTGCAGCCGACAAATGTTTCCAACACCTTGTTGAATCTATACCACAAAGAATGCAGTTCTGAAGGCAAAAAACGGTACTAGCAAGGTGTACCTAATAAAGTGGCCAGTGAGTGTATCTTAGCTTATGCATGCATTACTGTTTTTCTGCATACAAAGGAAAACATTTTTTTATAGTGTTTTTTAGGGCTTGGGGGAATCGGTGCCTAGACAAACTGCGTGAGTTTCATTTTTTTGTGTTCGCTGGTAGCCTCCCCATACTAGCACTGTTTATTGGATTGAACCAGATTTTAATAATAATTTGCGGTTTTCTCTAATTAGTACATATTTTCGTTTGTTACTTTATGATTCAGTCTTCTTGGAGTGTTATTTCATTATAAAAACAGAGTACAAATTATGGTTGTTTTGTTATTTTTTGACAGTTAAATTTTACTATTCCTAATTAGGCACAACTCATTGCTCAGGCCATTGGACAGGCCTTTGCGTCGGCATACCAAAATTTTCTCCATTCTAAAGGTGTACAGCCTGAGCAAACTGAGAAAACACAGATGACTGAACTGTACAATGCAGATCTTGCCCACTTTACCAAGCAAGACAACTGTAAAGAGGTAGGAATGCATATAGAGTCTAGGGTTTTGGGCAATGGTTTCCTCCCGAAGACATGATCTCTTGCTTTACTAGAATGTTAAAGATCAGACTTTGGAGCTACTGTTTATAAAATGTATCTTGTAAATAAAAATTAAAGACTTTATTTACAATTAATATTACACCAGACATGAGACTATCTTTAGGGCACTTTCACACTGGGGTTGCGCTAGCGGGCCTTTACTGTCGTTTTGGCGGCTAGCGGGGCGCTTTCAACCTTCACTAGTGGGCAAAGAAAAGGTTAAAAGTGCCCGTGTTGCAGCGCCGCCGAAGCTCTTTGCAGGCACTTCGGCAGCGTTGCCAATAAATTTCAATGGGCAGGGCGTTTTGGGAGCGGTGTATACGCCGCTCCCAAATCGCCCCAAAGATGCTGCTTGCAGGACTTTTCAGAACGTCCCGCAATCGCACCGCCACAGTGTGAAAGCACTCTGGCTTACTAAAACTGGAGAGTGCAAAATCTGGTGCCGCTCTGAATGGAAACCACAGTCAGCTTCCAGTTTTTTTGTTTGTTTTTTTTTTTGGTCAAAGTTTAGTTTTTCTGCATACCACCACACATGTATAGTGTGAACAGGGCACAAAGAAAATAAAGTTGTTTTTTTTTCTCGGATGGAAATGGTGTAAACAAGAAAAGGGTATTTGTTATGTGTCAGATTACATGTCCTTTATGATAGGGCTATGCTGCAACCTTCTGGTGAACAAAAAGTTGGGAAATCCCCTCCCAACCAAGCATAGCTTTAATTTTTATTTGTCTTAGGTGATGGTCATGCCTGTTTAGTCTATGCACTCAATACTGATATTTTCCTTCTAGTTTTTTTTTTTTTTTCCTCTCCTTATGACGTTAGTAGGGAATGTAGTGTATTGTGAGTGTAATTTTATATATTTGTCTGTCTCTCTCTGTCTGTCTGTGTGCCTCTCTCTCAGGCCATATGTTAGGGGCTGACCTATTGACACATAGTTGGCCAGCTACATTTTACACATCAAAAGGACAACATAACTGAAATTATGTTAATTTTATTCAAGAGGCAGATTCTTCACCTTCGTGCCCAACCAGTGGCCAGGGGCCACATGTGGCTTGCGGAGTGCTCTGATGTCGCTTGTGACCTCCTGCTCTAGGATGGCTGGTTGGCAAGCCCAGAACGCGGGTTGCTGACCCGCCATCCCAGAGCATCAGGGTTGTGAATGAAGCCGGCGGTAGAGGAAGAAAGCGCCTGCGGAGCAGAGCCACATAAGCCGAGCCACATAAGCCGATGCTTCCTGTATAGCACCGCCTCCTGTCACAGGTGGAGTGATAACAAATGCACTCTGCCTGGGACAGCAACAGCTGGCAAAACCGAAATAGACTGTTATTAACCACTTCCGGACCGCCCACCACACATATACTGTGGCAGGGCGGTCCGGCTGCACGAACTGATGTACCTGTACGTTGTCCGTGCATTAGATACAGCAGGCGCGTGCGCTCCGTGCGCCACGGGAGCTCGCCCATGGGTCCAGCGGACTCTGTCCGCCGGCCACCCGCTTTCACGGTGAAGAGAGGCAGAACGAGGATCTGCCTATGTAAACAAGGTTGGGATGAGCAGAGGCAGAACGGGGATCTGCCTATGTGCACAAGGTTGGGGTGAGCAGAGGGAAATTGGACAGGGTGAGGGGGGTGTCAGGAGGTGCACAAGATGAGGGGGGAGGATGGGAAAGCTTCAGAGGGGGGAAGCAGGAGTTGCAAAAGATGGGGTCGGGTAAAGGAGGACAAGTTTGGGGGTGCACAAGGGAGGACATGGTTAGACTGCGCAAGGTAAAAGGGTGGGAGGAGCACAGGCAGCTTTGCCTCAGGCTTTGTGGCCGCTTTGTTTGCTCCAGGGGGGCCCGCCAGTCCAGCCAATGTCAGCTAACCCTATTCATTTCAATGGGCTGCTGTGCCTCTGATTCCCACAGTAAGAGAGAAGTAGAATACACCTTTTTCAAAACACGGCCTGCAGAGAAATCGCATAGTCATTTTGACCATGTGATTTCCCTGTTTCTCCTGCACCTGCACACTCGCTGTGTTTTCACTGCGGATGGTTGCGGGTGCTGGAATTGCTGCGATATCCGCAGCCAAACGCATAGGTGTGAACTTAACCAATGTGAGACCCAACAATAACAGCTGTATGATCATAAGGCCCCCCCTGTGTGCTCCCTTTGCCCCCAAACGTAGTACATTTAAAACTCTAATAGCAGTGAGGGATAGACAGAGACTGGAGACTATCGCTCACTTATTATGATTATAAATGTACTAAGTTCTTAGGGATCCTAAGCAGGTTAATGGGCAAAAGCTGAGAGGCATAACTGTGTGTAAACCTGTGTCGTGCATCTGTAAAGATACACATCAGGGCTACGTAAGAGAAGGTTTTGTTTTTGAAAATAAAGCTTTATTAGTTTAAAAGGAAACAAAGACTGGCTCCTAACTTTTTTAGCTGGCTCCTGGATTCAAAGCAAATTTTGTCAAGCCCTGTTTTAATTCTGTGTGCTGTCTTGACCACCTGATCCCTACATAACAGTAGCGGTGTTGAGCGGACCAGAAAATTCTGGTGCTAATATCAGGTCCAATGTCTTTCTCCTCACTCCTCTCGCACGCTAATCCCACTGTATCGCAGGGGTGTGTGCACAAGCGCAGTGGTGAATGTTGACGTCATCGAGGCGGGGCTCGAGTTTTCCATGCACACTCCAGGCCAGCACTCCTAGGACACAGCCTGTCAGTGCTCAGACCATACGCTGCACACTGCATCAAATTGGTCTGCATGGCTGTCGTCCCAGAAGGAAGCCTCTTCTAAAGATGATGCACAAGAAAGCCCGCAAACATTTTTCTGAAGACAAGCTGACTAAGGACATAGGTTACTAGAACCATGTCCTGTGATCTGATGAGACCAAGATAAACTTATTTGGTTCAGATGGTGGTCAAGCATGTGTGACGGCAACCAGGTGAGGAGTACAAAGACAAGTGTGTCTTGCCTACAGTCAAGCATGGTGGTGCGAGTCTGGGGCTGCATGAGTGCTACCGGCACTGGGGAGCTACAGTACATTGAGGGCACCATGAATGCCAACATGTACTGTGAAATACTGAAGCAGAGCATGATCCCCTCCCTTCGGAGACTGGGCCGAAGGGCAGTATTCCAACATAACGACCCCAAACACACCTCCAAGACGACCAAATAGCTGAGGGTAAAGGTGTTGGACTGGCCAAGCATGTCTCCAGACCTAAACCCTATTGAGCATCTGTGGGGCATCCTCAAACGGAAGGTGGAGCAGCGCAAGGTCTTTAACATCCACCAGCTCTGTGATGTCGTCATGGAGGAGTGGAAGATGACTCCAGTGGCAACCTGTGAAGCTCTGGTGAACTCCATTCCAAAGAGCGTTAAGGCAGTGCTGGAAAATGATGGTGGCCACACAAAATATTGACACTTTGAGCCCAATTTGGACATTTTCACTTAGGGGTGTACTGACTTTTGTTGCCAGCGGTTTAGACATTAATGGTTGTGTGTTGAGTTATTTTGAGGGCATGGCAAATTTACACTGTTATACAAGCTGTACACTCACTACTTTTACTTTGTAGTAAAGTGTAATTTCTTCAGTGTTGTCACATGAAAAGATATAATAAAATGTTTACAAAAATGTGAGAGGTGTACTCACCCTTGTGAGATACTGTGTGTGTATGTGTTTGTGTGTGTGTAAAATAAATGTTATATATAGATATATATATTAATATATATATATAGATATATATTTAGATATATATCTATATATATATATATATCTCACAAAAGTGATTACACCCCTCAGATTTTTTGTAAATGTTTTATCTTTTCATGTGGCAACACTGAAGAAATTACACTTTGCTACAATGTAAAGTAGTGAGTGTACAGCTTGTATAACAGTGTAAATTTGCTGTCCCCTCAAAATAGCTCAACACACAGCCATTAATGTCTAAACCGCTGGCAACAAAAGTGAGTACACCCTTAAGTGAAAATGTCCACATTGGGCCCAAAGTGTCAATATTTTATGTGGCCACCATCATTTTTCAGCACTGCCTTAACCCTCTTGGGCATGGAGTTCCCCAGAGCTTCACAGGTTGCCACTGGAGTCCTCTTCCACTCCTCCATGATGACATCACAGAGCTAGTGGATGTTAGAGACCTTGCACTCCTCCACCCTCCATTTGAGGATGCCCCACAGATGCTCAATAGGGTTTAGGTCTAGAGACCTGCTTCGTAAGTCCATCACCTTTTACCCTCAGCTTCTTTAGCAAGGCAGTGGTTGTCTTGGAGATGTGTTTGGGGTTGTTATCATGTTGGAATACTGCCCTGCGGCCCAGTCTCCAAAGGGAGGAGATCATGCTCTGCTTCAGTATGTCACAGTACATGCTGGCATTCATGGTTCCCTTAATGAACAGTAGCTCCCCAGTGTCGGCAGCACTCATGCAGCCCCAGACCATGACACTCCCACCACCATGCTTGACTGTAGGCAAAACACACTTGTCTTGGTACTCCTCACCTGGTTGCCGTCGCACATGCTTGACCACCATCTAAACCAAATAAGTTTATCTTGGTCTCATCAGACCACAGGACATGGTTCCAGTAACCCATGTCCTCAATCTGCTTGTCTTCAGCAAACTGTTTGCGGGCTTTCTTGTGCATCATCTTTAGAAGAAGCTTTCTTCTGGGATGACAGCCATGCAGACCAATTCAATGCTGTGTGCTGTGTGCAGCGTATAGTCTGAGCACTCACAGGCTGACCCCCTACCCCTTTAACCTCTGCAGCAATGCTGGCAGCATTCATTCAACTATTTTCAAAGACAACCTTTGGATATGACGCTGAGCACGTGCACTCAACTTTGGTCATCCATAGCGAAGCCTGTTCTGAGTGGAACCTACCCTGTTAAACCGCTGTATGGTCTTGGCCACCGTGCCCCCGGGCCCCCGCTAAATCTCCGGCCCGTCAGTGCCCCTGATTGATTCACGGGCACCCGGCCCGCAGACAAGTGATTGGATGTTTAATACTGTTATCTGCAAGTGTCTATTATATGATAAAACTGCAGCTATATACCTCCTTAAGAGCGCCACTCTGCGCTCCGATTACTCTCCGCCTCTCTCCTCCCCTCCTGACTGACATCATTCTCGGCCCTGCCCACTGAATTGTCAGATGAGATGCGGCGAGTCATCTGAGCGCCGAGTGGCGCTCTTAATGAGGTATATAGCTGCAGTTTTATCATATAACAGGCACTTTTGCAGATAACAGTGTTAAACACAGTGAATAATAGGAATATTCAGGGCCATCTTTAATATTATTTGGACCCCGTCCACAGCCACCACTGTACCCCCCCCAGTCCACAGCCACCACTGTACCCCCCCAGTCCACAGCCACCTCTGTACCCCCCCAGTCCACAGCCACCTCTGTACCCCCCCAGTCCACAGCCACCTCTGTAACCCCCCAGTCCACAGCCACCTCTGTAACCCCCCAGTCCACAGCCACCTCTGTAACCCCCCAGTCCACAGCCACCTCTATACCCCCCTAGTCCACAGCCACCTCTATACCCCCCTAGTCCACAGCCACCACTGTGTACCCCCTAGTCCACAGCCACCACTGTGTACCCCCCCCCTAGTCCACAGCCACCACTGTGTACCCCCCTAGTCCACTGCCACCACTGTGTACCCCCCTAGTCCACTGCCACCACTGTGTACCCCCCCTAGTCCACTGCCACCACTGTGTACCCCCCCTAGTCCACTGCCACCACTGTGTACCCCCCCTAGTCCACAGCCACCCCTGTGTACCCCCCTAGTCCACAGCCACCACTGGGTACCCCCCTAGTCCACAGCCACCTTAGTGTGTACCCCCCTAGTCCACTGCCACCTCTGTATCCCCCCTGTACCCACCCAACTTCATTTATTAGCATAAAAATAGAGAATTTAAAGTGATCAATGCCCAAAGTTATTTAATTAACACCAACGTCTCTTTATATTGGAAAGAGGAGAGCCCCTAACAGGGAATGGATGGTACTTTCTGGGTGCTATTCATATACTCATCAACAACAGTTGTAATTTAAAAAATATATTTTATTTTGACACAAATACATGAAAGAAAGAAGGTATATGATAATACATTTTTTCCATACAGAAAAATACCACATTTTTTGTTCTACATGTTTCGCCTTACGGCTTCTTTAGGAACATGCGTGGATATTCTTGTCTAATAGATAAGAATACAAAAGTTATAGATACACATTTTAATGCTCTTAGAGCAAAACATATTCAATAAGATTTTTTGAATTTTATTAAATATTATATGACAATACCTGGACATTAACAGAAACCTTGGGATATATAACTCTGAGTTCACTTGTGGAATGGTCAGAGTATGTTCTGAAAAGGGTGACATCAGAGCAATTTGTCGGGTACAAAAATGCTGTCCCCCCAGAAAGAGTCGCCTCCAAAACAGCTGGGGTCTCCAATGTGGGAAATATTGATCTTGCTATTGTATTGTCTTACCTAAAGTCTAATTACCTGTAGATAATGACATAATATAAATTTTTGATCATTAACAATTTACTGCTTTGTATTGAAACATTTGCTATAAGAAAAGAAGAAAGGTATGCTTACATAGCATATTTGAATGACATATACCTAGGAGCCACATTCCATGATGGTAAGCACTGCAGAGATTTGAACCATATTTTTGGAAATTGACACTCACGTTTGCCAGTCTAGTTGAAAAATAATAAAGGAATTTAGGATAAAAATATATGAAACATCCCTCAATACTGTATATTTATGAAATTTACGAATTCTACATCTCATATTTATATATTTATTTAATTACCTCCTTAATGGACAGTTGATACTGAGTTCTATAAGTGCAAAGAATCCAAAACTTTAAGATGCTATTAAGGCCGTGCTTGATCACAGACTTTGCCAACAAACAGACATTGGGTAAATACAAACGTTGTTCCCTAATTTGCACAAATGTAACAACAAAGGTTACCGATGTTCCAATATAGAAAAAATATTTTTGTTACCTGGCTGCAGTGTCAAGAGGTGATGTGGCTCCTAGGGGGCCCCATGGACTGTATATTGCCGCGTGGGTCTATTTATATTCCCCACGAATATAAATAGAAGTCTTTTGTGGTATTTGTGGATAAGGCTCTTTATCTTCTCAGATGGTAAAGCTGCCCATTCCTCTTGGCAAAAAGCCTTCAGTTCCTGGAAATTCTTGGGCTGTCTTGCATGAACTGCACGTTTTAAGATCTCCCCAGAGTGGCTCAATGATATTGAGGTCAGGAGACTGAGATGGCCACTCCAGAACCTTCACTTTATTCTGCTGTAGCCAATGACGGGTCAACTTGGCCCTGTGTTTTGGATCATTGTCATGTTGGAATGTCCAAGTATGTCCCATGCGCAGCTTCCTGGCTGATGAATGCAAATGTTCCTCCAGTATTTTTTGATAACATACTGCATTCATCTTGCCATCAATTTTGACCAAATTTCCTGTGCCTTTGTAGCTCACACATCCCCAAAACATCAGCGATCCACCTCCGTTGTTTCACAATAGGAATGGTGTACCTTTCATCATAGGCCTTGTTGACTCCTCTCCAAAGGTAGTGTTTTATGGTTGTGGCCAAAATGCTCAAATTTGGTCTCATAACTCCCAATGACTTTGTGCCAAAAAGTTTGAGGCTTGTCTCTGTGCTGTTTGGCGTATTGTAAGCGGGATACATTGTGGCATTTGCGTAGTAGTGGCTTTTTTCTGGCGACTCGACCATGCAGCCCATCTTTCTTCAAGTGCCTTCTTTTTGTACATCTTGAAACAGCCACACCACATTTTTTCAGAGAGTCCTGTATTTCACCTGAAGTTATTTGTGGGTTTTTCTTTGCATCCCGAACAATTTTCCTGGCTGTTGTGGCTGAAATTTTAGTTGGTCTACCTGACCGTGGTTTGGTTTCAACAGAACCCTAATTTTCCACTTTTTGATTAGAGTTTGAACACTGTTGATTGGCATTCTCAATTCCTTGGATATCTTTTTATATCCCTTTCCTGCTTTATACACAGTTCAACTACCTTTTCCCGCAGATCCTTTGATCATTTTGCTTTACCCATGACTCAAAATCCAGAAACGTCAGTGCAGCACTGGATTAAAGATGCAAGGGTCTGGCAGGAGTCCAGAAACTCATTGACCTTTTATACACACGCACACCAATTACAAGCAAACAGATCACAGCCATTCAAACCCCCTTTTGTCAACTTGTGTGCATGTTATCAGGCCAAAATCACCAGGGTATGTAAACTTTTGATCAGGGTCATTTGGGTAGTTTCTGTTGACATATGGAAGAATATCATGGGCCACATCTGGCATTTCTTCAATCTGAAGTTGACTGGGGAGTGGTATTGAGTACAATCAAGGGTCAGATTTTTGACCTTGGCAGTCCATTTTTAGAGACCCATTGTTTTACATTCCTTGGTGCGTGCCTTTGTACAAGGGGTCACATGTATTGTTCTACCTGCAAGGCCTCTGGTGACTCAGTAGGATCTCAACCTGGTACTTTTTGTGTTTATAGTAATATCCATTTCAATCTGGGCTATTCCCTTAGTCTTTCCAACTCTGAAGGTTATTTTTGCCATTAATCCAATTCAGAGTTTTATCATGACAAGGTTGTCTTGTGGCCTCTGTCTTCTCTGTCTAAAGTGGTTTTCTCATTCTGTCTTGACCAGGATATTGTACTGTCATCAGTTCTACCATTCTCAAGTGATGACTCATTGTACCAGAACTTTTGGTGTTTTCTAGACTTTTCAGCATCAGGATTTGGTAGCTCAAGTTTTGTAAAGCTGCTATCTGTTCTTCGGTTCACATCTTCGCAAAGTGTTGTCAGTTAGATGTTCAGGCCTCTGCAGACATGACTTTTGGTTGTGAGAATTTGTATGCTGCTGCATGAGGTTCTAACGTGTTCTGGTTTGGTTATTTGGGGCTTGTTGCTGTGTTGCCCTCCCCTTATTTTCAGTGCTTTGAAACACCTTGTAATGGATATGAAGATACCCTTTGTCCTGAGATGTACCATAAAGAAGATGGGTTTGTTTGTTTACTTATAGAATCAAAGGATGGTCTCGATGTTTGAGTCGAACGTAAGTTTGACTCGAACATCGGGTGTTCGTTTGTTCGTAGAACAAACGAACATATGGGGCGCTCGCGGCAAGTTCGCCCACTGAGGAGTGCCCCATAATGCAATGTGAGATCGCAGTGCATTGCCGGCTGCTGATTGACCAAAGCATGCACCAGACCAGCATGCTTTGGCCAGTCACAGTGCGATGTGCTTGTTCTTAGATCAAAGGGATGAACTTCTGTGTGTAAATAAGAGAAGTTTTAACCACTTAAAGTGGATGTAAACCCGAAAAAAAAATGAGTATAAGATTTGCAATCATTTGAGCCCAGTCTTGCCACACAGAGTTAATCCATCTTTGAGCAATCCCCTTTTATTGTTCAGTGAGACAATTCTTGACAAACTGAGAAAAACTTTGTCAAATACTAAATAATTCCCTCCCCCACTCCTTTTTTCAGCAGCTCTGCAAGGATTGGCTGTTCCACACCTCACCATGATTTGGCATGCTGAAGTCATGTGGTTACTTTCCTGTCTTTTCACTGGATGTTAGAGATCATAGCAGAAGTTCAGTGTTAGAAATACACAGAGAAAATGAATATTGACAAGGGGAGTGTAGAGGTGGGCGGGGAGTCTACTGACATCATGACTCCACCCACCGAGCTCCAGACAACAGACCCGCCCACAGAATATGCAGTTTTTCGGGTCTAATAACAGACAGAGGGGAAACATTTGACAGGTAAAGATACATGCAGGAGGCGTGTATATCCTTATAGATAACCCCCATGGCAGTAGTTTAGAAAGGATGATATTGGGTTTACATCTACTTTAAAGACTAAACCTTTTTCTGACACTTGTTTCTTACAAAGTTAAAATCTGTATTTTTTGCTAGAAAATTACTTGGAACCTCCAAACATATATATATAGAGAGAGAGATATCTATAGATATATATAAAATATTATTTTATTCATTTATTTTTTATTTTTCATTTTTTTTTAGCAGAGACCCTAGAGAATAAAATGGTTGTTGCAATATTTTATATCACACTTTTTGCGCAGCTGTCTTTCAAACGCAATTTTTTTGGTCACAAATACACTTCAATGAATTAAAAAAAAACTAAACAGTAAAGTAAACACATTTTGTTTTGTATAATTTGAAAGCTGATGTTACACCACGAGAATCGTGATCTTTATGCTAAGCAAAAAAATCGCGATTCTCATTTTAGCCAGAACCGTGCAGCTCTAGCGTAGGCAGGTTAGTTAGTGGATAGAGCATGTAGTATTATAATTAGAGTGCAGGCAGTGTAGAATATATATCGCAGTGCAGTCAGTGTAGTGTATATATATTACAGTGCAGTCAGTGTAGTGTATATAAAGCAATGCATACTATATACTACAGTGCAGTGCACCATGTATATACTGCAGTGCATAGTATATACTACAGTGCAGGGTGTATATACTGCAGTGCACAGTATATAATACAGTGTACTGCGGTGTGAATTTTACCGTGCAGTGTAGTGTGAATAACAGTGTGGTGGTGCTACTGAAGTGTCGGTGTGTCACCACTGATGCCATTTTTTTTTCTTTTTTGCAGTATCCGGTTCTGTTGCTGCATTATTAGTGCTCCCCTTCTCTGTCGCAGGTGTTATTCCTTCTGCGTCAGCACAGCAGTGGTATACCTTTTGATTTTTTTTTTTTCCGTGGCACAGCAGCACTAAGAATATTTAGGGCATAATTGCTGTCCCACTCTCTGCGTCGCAGGTGTTTCTGCGTCAGCAGTGGTTCCTTTTTTCTTTTTGGCCTTTCTTATTTTATTTTTTTTACATTTATTTTAGTTGTAGATTTTTTTTTTTTTTTTTTTTTGCTGCATCATTATTTTCTTAAAAAAAAATATATAATAAAATGGTTTATAGTGCACCAAGCACAAAAGTATTGCACCCAAGCACCATATTCCCTTCCCACACACTGTAATAAAGAGTTATAAAAATCCTCCCCAAAAAATCAAAAACAATAAGAGCCCTTTCACACTGACAGCGCGGGGGCGTCGGCGGTAAAACGCGGCTAAAAGTAGCGGTGCTTTACTGTCGTTTTAGAGGCGCTTTTCGGCCGCTAGCGGGATGCTTTTCTTTTCAATAGTTTTTTATTGTTTATGATAAAACAGTGTTAAACAATGTTAGCATTGTACTTCGATATACAATTGTAGAAAGTATTGATTACATATACAGACAGGTTTCAATAATTATTTAAGAAATAAACAGCAACTTCCTTGTGAAGTATTTGTATAGCTTAAAGATCCGGGGTTAACTGGGAAACCTGGTCCTTCAGATTTTGAGGTTGTAACTCCCCCCAAGAACCCCTAATGGGCCCACTTTTGTTACTTGGGGGAGATCTAAAGTAGGTGTTACTGGTGGGCCATGTAATCTCAAACATAGAATTATCTAAACCTAACTCATTGTAGTATGAAGTGGGGTGCTCATTAGCCACCACTTCAGATTAGGGCAAAGTAGTGACGATCCTTCAAGTCTGCGCCACAGTTTTCGTGGTTCAGATTGGAACCAGTCCACTACTTGGACCAGTACAGATGCCAGGTGGTAATCTTCAAAATCAATGGATCCTGCTCCACCTGCCAATTTATGTTTCCTAAGTGTTGCATGTGCACATCTAGGCTTGGTACCTTTCCAAATGCATTTGTTGAGAAGTGATTGCAGAGATTTGAAGAAGTATTTTGGTATGGGAATGGGCAGAGTTCTGAATAGGTAGAGAATTTGTGGGAGTTAAATCATTTTAAATGCTGCTAGTCTGCCAGACCAGGAAAGATCGTGTTGTGTTAAGGTTTGTGTGTCAGATTGTAATTTGACGAGGAGGGGTTTAAAGTTGGCAGAGAAAAGTTGTTTAGTTGATTTGGTGAGGTGGACCCCTAGGTAGGATACATTTCAATCTGCCCATGCGAATGGGTACTGAAGCTGTAGTAAGTTTTTTGTAGTGGCGTCTAGTTTAAGGTCTAGTATTTGTGATTTATTTGTATTTAATCGATAGTATGACACTTTACTAAACCAGTCTAGAGTTTTTTTGGACTTCTGCTAGATAGGAGGTTGGGTTTGTGAGAATCAGGAGCACATTGTCCGCAAAGAGACTGATTTTGTGTGTAGATTTTCCTACATGTAGACCAGAAATTTGAGGGTTTGCACGTATATGCTCCGCCAAGGCTTCCATCAGTAAGTTGAAGATGAGTGGTGACAGAGGGCGCCCTTGGCAGGTACCGTTCGTGATGTTGAATGAGTGGGAGAGCATGTCTGCTGAGTAGACATGAGCCGATGGTGTGGAGTAAAGTGCCATAATAGCCCTGTATATAATCTTTGAAGCCAAATTTTTGGAGAACTTTTTGTAGGTAATTCCAGTGTACCCTATCGAACGCCTTCTCTACATCTAAAGAGAGCAGCAGAGAAGGTGTTCCGCTGGATTCTGCATGGTGAATTAGGTTTATCATCTGTCTGGTTGCGTCAGGAGCTTGTCTCCCTTTGGTAAATCCTGACTGATCCAGATGGATGATCTGGCATTATATCTAGTAGGCGTCTAGCAATGGTTTTGGCATAGAGTTTAACATCCAAGTTTAGCAAGGATATTGGGTGAAAATTTTGGGGAGAGGTAGGTTCTTTGCCTGGTTTCGGAAGAGTTATAATTCTAGCAATTAAGGATTCTCTAGGGAAACTAGAAGAGGAGGCAGCAGAGTTGAACAGTTGGTTTAAGTGAGGTGTCAGCTGAGTAGCATAAGTTTTGTAGTATTCTCCCGTCAGCCCATCGGGGCCCGGTGCTTTCCCTAGGGGCAGGGATTGTATTGTGGCGAGAATTTATAGGTCTGAGAAAGGTTTGTTTAGTTGTTGTAGTTGTGTTTCTGTCAGGGTCGGGAGTGTGATATGTTGTAAGAAGGTGTGGATATCTTCGTTTGTGGGATGAAATGTGGAAGGGTCATTGTATTGATATTATATAAGTCGCTATAGTAGTCACTAAATGCGTTTGCTATATCATGTGAGTTAATCAGGCGTGTTTTGGTGTGTGGATGAGTTAGGTGGTTTATTTTGGCTTTGGTTCTTCGTCCTTTAAGTCGCTGTGCCAGTTTTTTCCCCGCTTTATTGGGGGTGGAGTAGGAGGTAGCCTTAAATTTGCGTTGAATATGTTCAAAACAGTGTAGGAGACATGATTTCAGTTCTTGCCTCAAAGTCAATAATTGTGATGTGTGTGCAGGGGTTGGGTCAGTCTTGTGTTGGGCTTCACAGCTAGCTATTTGTGAGGTGAGATCCTCGATCCGCTGCGTCCTCTTCTTTTTACAGACAGAGCTTAATTTCATTATTGTACCTCTTATAACGGCTTTGTGCGAGTTCCACACCATGGTGGGGTCAGCGACCGTTCCCGTGTTGAGAGTATTCAGTTAGATTGTCTTTAACCACTTCAGCCCCGGAAGTATTTACCCCCTACCTGACCAGAGCACTTTTTACAATTTGGCACTGCGTTGCTTTAACTGCTAATTGCGCGGTCATGCAAGGCTGTACCCAAACAAAATTTGCGTCCTTTTCTTCCCACAAATAGAGCTTTCTTTTGATGGTATTTGATCACCTCTGCGGTTTTTATTTTTTGCGCTATAAACGGAAAAAGACCGAAAATTTTGAAAAAAAAAAAAGATTTTATACTTTTTGTTTTAAAAAAAAATCCAATAAACTCAATTTTAGTCATACATTTAGGCCAAAATGTATTCGGCCACATGTCTTTGGTTAAAAAAAAATGTCAATAAGCGTATATTTATTGGTTTGCGCAAAAGTTATAGCGTCTACAAACTAGGGTACATTTTCTGGAATTTACACAGCTTTTAGTTTATGACTGCCTATCTCATTTCTTGAGGTGCTAAAATGGCAGGGCAGTACAACCCCCCCCCCCCAAATGACCCCATTTTGGAAAGTAGACACCCCAAGTAAATTGCTGAGAGGCATGTTGAGCCCATTGAATATTATTTTTTTTTTGTCCCAAGTGATTGAATAAAGACAAAAAAAAATTACAAAAAGTTGTCACTAAATGATATATTGCTCACACAGGCCATGGGCATATGTGGAATTGCACCCCAAAATACATTTAACTGCTTCTCCTGAGTATGGGGATACCACATGTGTGGGACTCTTTGGGAGCCTTGCTGCGTACGGGGCCCCGAAAACCAAGCACCGCCTTCAGGATTCCTAAGGGCGTAAAATTTTTGATTTCACTCCTCACTACCTATCACAGTTTTGAAGGCTATAAAATGCCAAAATGGCACAAACCATCAAGCACAAAGTCCATCAAGTCCAACCTATGTGTGTGATTATGTGTCAGTATTACATTACATATCCCTGTATGTTGCGGTCATTCATGTGATTATCTAATAGTTTCTTGAAGCTATCAATGCTCCCCGCTGAGACCACCGCATGTGGAAGGGAATTCCACATCCTTGCCGCTCTTACAGTAAAGAACCCTCTACGTAGTTTAAGGTTAAACCTCTTTTCTTCTAATTGTAATGAGTGGCCACGAGTCTTATTAAACTCTCTTCTGCGAAAAAGTTTTATCCCTATTGTGGGGTCACCAGTACAGTATTTGTAAATTGAAATCTTATCCCCTCTCAAGCGTCTCTTCTCCAGAGAGAATAAGTTCAGTGCTCGCAACCTTTCCTCATAACTAAGATCCTCCATACCCTTTATTAGCTTTGTTGCCCTTCTTTGTGCTCGCTCCATTTCCAGTACATTCCTCCTGAGGACTGGTGCCCAGAACTGGACAGCATACTCCAGGTGCGGCCGGACCAGAGTCTTGTAGAGCGGGAGAATTATCGTTTTATCTCTGGAGTTGATCCCCCTTTTAATGCATGCCAATATTCTGTTTGCTTTATTAGCAGCAGCTTGGCATTGCATGCCATTGCTGAGCCTATCATCTACTAGGACCCCCAGGACCTTTTCCATCCTAGATTCCCCCAGAGGTTCTCCCCCCAGTGTATAGATTGCATTCATATTTTTGACACCCAAATGCATTATTTTACATTTTTCTACATTGAACCTCATTTGCCATGTAGTCGCCCACCCCATTAATTTGTTCAGGTCTTTTTGCAAGGTTTCCACATCCTGCGGAGAAGTTATTGTCCTGCTTAGCTTAGTATCGTCTGCAAATACAGAGATTGAACTGTTTACCCCATCCTCCAGGTCGTTTATAAACAAATTAAATAGGATTGGTCCCAGCACAGAACCCTGGGGAACCCCACTACCCACCCCTGACCATTCTGAGTACTCCCCATTTATCACCACCCTCTGAACACGCCCTTGTAGCCAGTTTTCAATCCATGTACTCACCCTATGGTCCATGCCAACGGAGCTTATTTTGTACAATAAACGTTTATGGGGAACTGTGTCAAATGCTTTTGCAAAATCCAGATACCCCATGTCTACGGGCCTTCCTTTATCTAGATGGCAACTCACCTCCTCATAGAAGGAATACATTCTGCTGCTTCTCCTGAGTACAGGGATACCACATGTGTGGGACTTTTTGGGAGCCTAGCTGCATACGGGGCCCCGAAAACCAATCACCACCTTCAGGATTTCTAAGGGCGTAAATTTTTGATTCACTCCTCACTACCTATCAGTTTCGAAGGCCATAAAATGCCAAGATAGCACCCCAAGCTATTTGCTGAGAGGCATGGTGAGTATTTTGCAGCTCTCATTTGTTTTTGAAAATGAAGAAAGACAAGAAAAATTTTTATTTTTTTTTTCAATTTTCAAAACTTTGTGACAAAAAGTGAGGTCTGCAAAATACTCACTATACCTCTCAGCAAATAGCTTGGGGTGTCTACTTTCCAAAATACGGTCATTTGGGGGGGTTTTGTGCCACCTGGGCATTCCATGGCCTCCGAAACTGTGATAGGCAGTGAAGAGTGAAATCAAAGATTTACGCCCTTAGAAAGTCTGAAGGCGGTGCTTGGTTTTCGGGGTCCCGTACGCGGCTAGGCTCCCAAAAAGTCTCACACATGTGGTATCCCCGTACTCAGGAGAAGCAACAGAATGTATTTTGGGGTGTAATTTCACATATTCCCATGGCATGTTTGAGCAATATATCATTTTGTGACAACTTTGTGCAAAAAAAAAAAAAATTTGTCTCTTTCCTGCAACTTGTGTCACAATATAAAATATTCCATGGACTCGACATGCCTCTCAGCAAATAGCTTGGGGTGTCTACTTTCCAAAATGGGGTCATTTGGGGGGTTTTGAACTGTCCTGGCATTTTATGCACAACATTTAGAAGCTTATGTCACACATCACCCACTCTTCTAACCACTTGAAGACTAAGCCCTTTCTGACACTTTTTGCTTACATGAAATTATTTTTTTTTTGCAATAAAATTACTTTGAACCCCCAAACATTATATATTTTTTTTAAAGCAAATGCCCTACAGATTAAAATGGTGGGTGTTTCATTTTTTTCACACAGTATTTGCGCAGCGATTTTTCAAACGCATTTTTTTGGGAAAAAACACACTTTTTTTAAAATTTTACTGCACTAAAACACACTATATTGCCCAAATGTTTGATGAAATAAAAAAGATGATCTTAGGCCGAGTACATGGATACCAAACATGACAAGCTTTAAAATTGGGCACAAATGTGCAGTGGCGACAAACTAAATACATTTTTAAAAGCCTTTAAAAGCCTTTGCAGGCTACCACTTTAGATTTACAGAGGAGGTCTACTACTAAAATTACTTCCCTTGATCTGACCTTCGCAGTTATACCTCACATGCATGGTGCAATTGCTGTTTACATTTGACGCCAGGGCTGGTGCAAGGATTTTTGACACCCTAGGCGAAACCTCATTTTGCCGCCCCCATTGGCTCCACCCCTGACTCCACCCCCTTTGCCCTGCCCATGTGACAGGAGGTGGCGCTATACAGGAAGCATCGGCTCTGCTCCCTCTATCGCTGGCTCCAGTGCTGCACTGCACCTCTAATTACACTACCGGTCAGACTGAGCAGCTGCCTGAGACTTCGTTACATGCTGCAGCCTGCAGAGCATGCAGACGCGGAGGGAAACCAGTGGCCAGACGCCCCTAGGCAGCAGTGCACCCTAGGCGGTTGCCTAGTTTGCCTAGTGGTAGCACCGGCCCTGTTTGACGCCAGACCGACGCTTGCGTTTGCCTTTGCGCGAGAGCAGGGGGGGACAGGGGTGCTTTTTTTTTTTTTTTTTTTTTTTCTTTATTATTTTTTGCTTTTATCTTATTTTTAAACTGTTCCTTTCATTTTTTTTTTATTGTCATCTCAGGGAATGTAAATATCCCCTATGATGGCAATAGGTAGTGATAGGTACTCTTTTTTGAAAAAATTGGGGTCTATTAGACCCTAGATCTCTCCTCTGCCCTCAAAGCATCTGACCACACCAAGATCGGTGTGATAAAATGCTTTCCCAATTTCCCAATGGCGCTGTTTACATTCGGCGAAATCTCAGTCATGAAATGCTTGTAGCTTCCGGTTTCTTAGGCCATAGAGATGTTTGGAGCCATTCTGGTCTCTGATTAGCTCTATGGTCAGCTGGCTGAATCACCGGCTGCATTCTCAGGTTCCCTGTTGGGACAGGAGAGCCAGAGAAAAACATGGGAGACGGTGGGGGGGGGGGGCATTCCCTCCCACTGCTTGTAAAAGCAGTCTAGATAATTAGCCGCTAGGATTGATTTTACATGAAAGCCGACCGCTGACTGAAAAGAATGATACCAAGATGATACCTAAACCTGCAGGCATCATTCTGGTATAACCACTCAAAGTCCAACAATATACCAGTACGTTGCTGGTCTTGTTGGGCATATATTGTAAACTTTTTTTTTCATGCAGCCTGTGGGCTGAACGAAAAAAAGAGATTGATCAGTGGGTATGCCCACCATTAGAATACCTCCCTTCATCCACGCACTTCTAATGATGGGCATACATGCACCATTTATATATGCCGAAGCATGGGGGCATCCTCCCGCAAAAGGTAGGAGCAAATCGCTCCTCCGCCCACTGCTGCCCCCACGCTTCGGCATATATTCTGAAGTATGTAACTGTGGTGGTGAAATCACCTCCGACAGCGCTGGAGTCACGGCTTTATGTATCGTGGGAGCAAACGCTTTTGCTGTCAAGATAAATAAATCCGCTCTGCAGCTGAATGGCGTACCTGAAAACAAAAAAATGGTTAACAATAAAACACAGTGCAAAAAGGGAATTTGTCCCCCAAGGACAAAGGGTTTTTTTTAGCAGCACAAAGCTCATACAAAGGTATAAAATTATAATAATTTTATTCAAGCATAAGACATTAGAGTAAAAACATGAACTGTGTGTAGCACATTTATAAAAAGCGCAAAAGCATATGCATGGCTATACATGAATAATACAAAAAACAGGCGCTTGGATAGTACTGACGCGTTTCGACCCCATCGGGTCTTCTTCAGAGGAAATGCATGCGCTGTTGAAAAAATTACATACATAAAAATATCAATACAAAATTATACAATTGTATGTAGTGATTGTAAGGATCTTAGGCATAGTTACCCAAAGTGTATGTATGTAGCCAGGTCTCCCGAGCCTGAAACTTTTGAGGGAGGGCCTTCACCAGTCCGGTGAGTCCCCACCTGGAGTCCCCCGGGCGGCCAACACCCCGATAAGGGGGAGTCAAGCAGCAATTGCATAACTTACGGTGAACTACACGTAAAAATGCCTCGCATCCGGCAGATGGCGCTACGGGTCTGCGGCACCTGTGATCCAAACATCATGCAATATAGTCAATCAGTATATGTAAGAGATGTGATGAATTTATTTTTTAGATTTATATAGACTTCTATAAGTCAATCTTAATGATACTCCTAGTTTTATAGGGTTTTTTTGGGGTAATAAGCCCAGATTAAAAGGTAGTTGGAGTTCATAATCGAAAAATTATTGGAACATGATAGATGTGTGTTGAAAAGTGATAGAAAGTACAAGTAAAAGAAAAAAAGGGGAGAAAAACAAAAAGGAGAAACCAAAAGGGGAAAGAACCAGAAAAAAGAAAAAAGGAACAAAGAAAAGAAGGGAAAAAGAAAAAAGGAAAGAAAGGGGAAAAAATAGGGGGTAGGGGGGAAGGGAAGGGGGGGGAGGGGTGGACGGGAAAAGCGTGGGGAAGATTATGGGGAAAAAGGAGTGGGGGAAGGGGTAGTGCAAGGTGATGGGGAAGGGCTGAAAAGGAAAAACAGTGAGGAAACCGGGGGAAAGGGAGGGGAGGGAGAGGAAGGATGGAGGGGGTTCGGATAGGGAAAGGGCGAAGGAAAGAAAAAAAAAAAAAAAAAGAAAAAGGGGGAGAAAAAAAATAATAATAATAAAGAAAGACTGAGCCAAGCAAGAAGAAAAAAACAAAACAAATGAAAGAAATTATAAAGGAGAATAAGAAAGTGTAGAAAAGTGGGCCAAAACCACATGTGAAAAAGTGAAAGTGACAAGGAATAAATAAAAAACAGTGACAAGGTGTTGTGAAATGGTGGGGAAAAGGGGAAGTGACAAGGAAAAAATCATACAGCACAGTGACAGAAGGGCAGCAAAAGACAGAATATTGATAGAGGGGATCATGTATGTAATTACCTTAGAATGCCCAACATGTGAGCAGCCGTCTAACAAAGTGGTAAAAAAAAGATGGTGCAAAAAAATGTGTGCGGTAAGCTGTAATGAAATGTGAGGTGATTAGAACCTATACTAGAGCAATTAAAACAATAATGGTGCGGTGAAAGTGAACAATACCTGAAGAGGAGGAGCACACATGTGACTGTTTCCTGTTGAAGTAGTAGGGATCGAAGAGAAGATCCCATGTAAGTCTGCTCACCTTAAAGCGGGGCGCCGCCGAAAGAAAAAATTTTAAAAGTCAGCAGCTACAAATACTGCAGCTGCTGACTTTTAAAACATGGACACTTACCTGTCCAGGGCGCCCGCGATGTCGGCACCCGAGGCCGAAGCGTCTCTCCGTCCTCGGGTGCTGCCGCCTCCATCTTCGGTAAGGGAATCAGGAAATGAAGCCGTGCGGCTTCACTTCCCGGTTCCCTACTGCGCATGCGCGAGTCGCGCCGTGCAATACGAATGCTCCCTGCTGCCTCTGGGACCCGTGTGTGTTTCCCAGCAGGCAGCGGGCGGGAGCAGGAAGTGGCGTAAATAACCGCAGATTCTGCGGCTATTTATGCCGGAAGTGGGTACAGATACCTGTAATATACAGGTATCTGTACCCCCCTCCCCCCTGAAAGGTGCCAACTGTGTCACCGGAGGGGGGGAGGAATCTGATTAGTGGAAGTTCCACTTTTGGGTGGAACTCCACTTTAAGTATGATGCATAGAGCGCTGATTGGTTGCCAGTCGGGACCACAGGTGAACGCCAGCCCCCCGCCCTCACCTGCAAATGCAGGGACAGTGCTGACTACTGTCAGCACTCCGGTGTAGCTCCCCCGGCGTTCCGAAGGACGAATCCTGGCTCCGCCGTCCTTTCCGACGTAATGACGCGGCGTCATGACGTCACGTGTGTGCGCGCGCAGACACGGACGTAGCGCCCGGAAGGATTCGGGACGCCGCTGGCAGGGAGAGATCACGTCCCAGAGGGACCAGCCCCCTAGTGGACGTGTAAATAGGCGCAGACCTACGCCTGTCTCCCCCTGCCAGGAAGAAACACAATAATGCTGACAAATCACCCGGAGGGGGAAGATGGCCGGACCGGGAGCCCAGATTTGAACCTATGTGAGAGGAAGCCTGGCAATTTGTATTAATTTTAGTATGCATATAACATCAAAGTAGCCCAGTCATGTGTGAAATTACCTTATTTCCTGGCAAAGAAACACCTTTTAATAAAATCTTGTTGTACAATAAAGAATTACATGAACCTGGAGCTCAATATGAGATGTTCAAAGAATTCGTACATTCTCACATCAATCATTCACAATACCAAGCAGAGTCTCATCTTTGTTATCTATACATCACCAGTATCTGCAATAGAAAAATTGCATATAGGATCATATCCTTGAATGGGGGAGCACATTCGGTACAATAGTGCATGGAAAACAATGGGACGAATTTTGTAGAGCTGATCGTATTCAGGGTCCCCCCGAGGATGACAGAGTTCTTTGTTGTTGAAGTGCATGAACCGCAAAATCTGCTAGTATCGTGCCCTGGTCATGGAGGCAGAGAACAAGGGCATATGGTGAATTGGGTCAGTGGACCAATATGACCGCAACTCACTCTTTTTAGTTATGCCCATGTTGAGGGAAAGGCCCAGAAAGATCTTAAATTCGGAAACCGTAGTTGGTTTCCAATCTCTGGCAAGGGAGGACTGGGGAATAGTGGCGATGTGTTGACCAGCGTACAAATTGCTTTGGTCCACAATAGATCTATAGAGATCTTCGGTGAAAAACAGCGAATAAAAATCAAGTGGCGTAAAATCAACTGTTTTCCACATGAATGCCGGGTTGGCCAGTGAATGGGGAAAGTACGGGTGCTGCAGAAGTGGTGGGTTCCCAATTCGGATTGGCGAATGCAGCAGGAAGGGCACTATGGGCACGACGGGCCTGTGTTCGTCTTCTTGGTGGCAGCGGGACACTGCTTGTGCTTGCCACCTCACCAGCTTGAACTGCACTTATGGGACTCGCCACGTCACCAAGTGTTACTGCAGTGCTGGATGTACGACCAGGGTGTACTAGGCCGCTGGTGCTTGCCAGTTCACCAGAAGGAATAGTGGCGCTAGTACTGCTCTGCTCCATACGACGGACCTGCGGTTCTTGCACATCAAGGACAGAAGAAGAAGTTCGGGGTCTGGTACGCCTGACCTTGGCAGGGACCACAACTCCATCGTCAGAGCTATCTGTCATGGAGCCGCTGCTGTCTACAGGTTCGTATTCTGAGCCTGAATCTGACAGATGAGTGACTTCCTCTTCACTATCTGTCATGCTCAGAAACGTGTAGGCCTCTTCACTAGTGTAAGTGTATGGGGTAAATCCGCGCAATGAATTGAATGTTTTAGTTATGGATATGGCTGCTGCCTCTACACATACAATACCACCTAAGTGGAAAGTATTTGAAAATGGTAAAAAAGCAGGAGTAGCATGGCGCTGCCCTTATGGAGACAAAAAAAAAATTATTTTTATTTTTTTTTATTTATTTTTTTTCTTTGTAGTGAATGTATTGCCTAGTGTCCTTATAGAATTGCTTCTAAAACCTGTATGTGTTCAAAAGTTGAATAAAACTGTGACTAGTGGTGAATATTTCTATTAAAAATGAAAATATAACAACTGGTGCTCCAATTGTTCAACAAAGATGCAAGGTGCCCTTTAAATTAGGTAATAAAGTAGTTTGTGGATATGAATACAATATCATCTAGGTGGAAAGTGTTAAAAACAATACAATACCAACTAAGTGGAAAGTATTAGAAAATGGTAAAAAAGCAGGAGTAGTATGGCGCTGCCCTTATGGAGACAAAAAGATATTTTCTTCTTTGTAGTGAATGTATTGCCTAGTGTCCTTCATTTTTAATAGAAATATTCACCACCAGTCACCGTTTTATTCAACTTTTGAACACATACAGGTTTTAGAAGCAATTCTATAAGGACACTAGGCAATACATTCACTACAAAGAAAAAAAATAAATAATAATTTTTTTTTGTCTCCAAAAGCGCCATACTACTCCTGCTCTTCACTAGTGTACCTTCGATTTGCCATTTTGGGCTCTAAATTTAGTGGTACACTAGTAAGACTCACAGGCAAAAAAGCTCCTGACTGTTAGCGACTGATTCAAAACGCTACCAAAAAACTGTTAGCGATCGCAGGGATCAGGCCTGACTCTGCGAACGCTGTAGTTATGTGTTTAGTGTTTTGTAAGTGTCAGTGATCGATCGATACTGCACTTGGGTGGGCTGGGCAGGGCTGGGCCGAGGGGCAAAACGCAGGTGCTACCAGGTATCTGGGCTGATCCCGCTAACACCCTTGTTTACCCTTGTCGGTGACGAGCAGTGTTCCTGGGAACACGCCGCCACCGACGTGACCGCGCTCCCAATCGTGCGCATGCGCGATCTAAAGCGGGGAATACCCCTTTGTGATCGGCCGTGATGTAATCGCAGCCGATCACATGGTGAACAGCCATGCCCAATGGCTGTTCACCCCTGTTGGTGACGTGCTGTGTCCCGGGGACACAATGACAGAGCAGGGCTGCGCGCCCGCAATCGCGCGCATGCCCTGTGTGAATCAGCCGCCGTCATATGATGGCGGCCCAGAACAAGAGCTGCACCGCTCCGCCGTCATATGACGGTGGGCGGGCGGCAACAGGTTAAAGATGGCTGCTGTTTCCTTTGTTCTGAGAGTAGCTGTAAAAAACATTTTGTATGCTGGATTTCTATAGTTGTGAAGAGTAGAAGGAAATGTAGCAGACAAGAGCTTCCAGCATGCAGTTCTTCACTTAAATAAACTTGATACCTTTGGTAAATTTCACACCGAATTAACCACTCCCATATTACTCCCATTATCACCTCCCATCCACTCCCCACAAGGGTGGGGGCTTAGGAGTAAGAATTCCATTTGACCAGCGTGTCTAATACCAGACACAGGAAATGGGGGATGATAAACTCCTGCCACAGAATGAATATACACTTAATTTCTCAAACAGAATATCAGTAACATATGAATTCCTTTTAAGAAAATATAACCAGTTATATCAATCAAAAGTCTTGACAGCTTCTTGAAATTGAGAACTCAGTTCAACTGTCACATCTGTAAGTTATTAGTTCAAAAGACCTACCATCCACACATAATTACAGGGGATTTCATAATCTCAGTTATATACTTATGGAACCGAATTAAAATTTAGATATTAAGAATATAACAGTTTGTGGCACGACAATTGTGTACCATTAGTATGCAAGACAAGATCCTGGCACACGCCCTTTTGACAAAAATCAGACGCTCGGTTGGCCAACAATCGTACCGTGTGTACGAGGCTTTAAACTCACATTCCATTAATGCTTACTGTGTTTCATAGGTTATAAAATATGCAGAATAGAACACCAGTTCTACTCAGGGAGTGAGTTTGGACTGATTCCAGCCTTATATAGAATATACAGTAAAAATTGTTTGATATTAATGTTTTTTAATAAAGTGAAATATGCCTGAAGCCAATTCTTTGGCTCCCACGAAGATGTTTCAGAAAATTCAGGGAACACTCTGCAATTTAAATCCTTTCTTTTAATTTTTTCTTCCCATTATGTGCAGCTCCTACCCCCAGCTTTTGCTTTAAGGAAAATATGTACAACTTGATGATTTTTTTTATTTTTATTTTTTTTGTAAGAACATTCAAATTTTCGGGACAAGCTTTCGGGATGTTCCCCTTCTTTATGGTACAAGCAGTACTCGTGGTGCACTCAACTTCAGGCCTTGTTCACACCATGGTGCAGAGACATCAGTTTTTCTGCATGCGTTCTGCAAGTGCACAAATAAACAATTGTTCTCTGTTTCCTGTTCACGCCACAAAACTGATATTGCATGCAGATTTTTTTCTGCACAGTAATCTGCAACGTGTATGCAGTTTTCTGCACATGACATTAACATTGGTGTGAACAGGGCACATAACTGATGTGCATGAAAACTGATGTCAATGTGCATAAAAACTCACTGAACCGCTAATGTGAAACTGATGTCTCTTCATTTGAAATCTGCACGGTTTTCCCATCAGTTCCCCATTGGTTTTCATGCATGTATGGTGTGAACGAGCCCTAATACGGCTACAATCGCCTTAATGAAAATATGTGAAATTCACACTTGTTGGATTCTGGTTATCTGACTTTTTGAACTTTTAGTTTGATTTTATATAGCCTAAAGCTTTTTAGATTAACACTGCAGAACACTTTATATTTTCTGTTAGGCCCCTTTCACACTAGTGCGCTTTTGTTGCACTTTTCCAGGGCAACAAAAGCACATGGAAACTATTCCCTATTAAATCCTATGTAACTATTCACACTGAAGGTGTGCAGCACTTTGAAAAGTCCTGCTGCTGCATCTTAGGTGCGGTTTTACAAAAGCACACCAAAAAGGCACCTTCCATTATGGGAACACATCATTTTGAAAGGGCACTTACTGTCAAGTTGCACAAGTTAGCTTGTATGCGCTTTTTTTAGTTTTTTCTCCCTCCGTCTTTAACCTCACAATGTTCAGTTGACAAAATCCCAATTCATAGAAATGCTCTTTGTGCATATGCTTGGAAGCCAAATGTAGTAATCTTTATGAAATTACTTTTACATACAAAATATGTAAAAGTTGATAATATGGTATTGGTAACATGGTTATTTCAGCCCAACTATGAAAAATAATGGGCTGAAAAGAGAACTATATTTAAGCATATATTACATGGGAAATTTAAATACCGCATGCAGTACACTTTATAGTAAAATATTGCTGTTGTATTTGGTGCATATTTGGAAGCTGCCTGCTTTTCTTTCCTAGTAGTTGGAGTGACTTGTTTGGCATGTGAAAATTATTGAAATGTTTGTATTACCAGAGCTGAGCAAGTTTAATGTAGAGTTATTTTGGGAAGGCAGTATGCTACAAACATCTTACTTTTTTTGTGTTATCCATAGGTTTTTATTCAGAAACAACAAGGAGAAGTGCTGGGTGTGACTATTGTGGAATCGGGTTGGGGATCTCTACTTCCTACCGTTGTCATTGCAAATCTTATGCATGGAGGACCAGCAGAGCGCAGTGGAGAGCTGAGCATTGGAGATCATGTAATATGTGTCAACGGCACAAGCTTAGTGGGGCTTTCCTTTTCTACATGCCAGGGAGTAATACGGGTGAGTTAGGAACTCTATACATGTATACTCTTCACAACCAAACAGTGCAGTCCACATATTATTAATAGTTTTAAGACTCTGTAAAGCAGACTGCAGATCCCTAGAAAATTAGAAAAGGGTGGATTGTTCTTAGAAACTTAGTATAAACTTTGTATTTTACAATTTACTATTTGAAAAGTAATTATGCAGAAGGAAGATAATAAGTAGCCATTTAGTTCTTTGATCCTACATGTGAAAGAGACCACAGCTTAAAGCACCCAGCAGCTTTCAGTACCCTGAATGTTGGGCTGTTTTGACAGGCAGAACTCAGGACTTTCTTAGCAAGCCTCTTCTTGCCTGCCACAAATTGCTATTGCCAAGTGAGACAACTCAGCATAGTTATAGACCATTGGGATTCTGGAGGGGTGGGAGGGACCAGTTAAGCTCCAACACTACCTCAAAATTGTCAGAACTTTTCCTGTCCTAACAGCCGAGCACTTTGGGAGGGTGCCTGCATTTCATACCTGTCGGGTTTTTTTCTTTTTAGGTGTTGGGCCTTTATAAAAAAAACCTTATAAATATGTGTTAATGTTTAAAAAAAAAAAACACTCTGAATGTATAGTTTGTAAACACACTGTATATGTTGATAGGTGTAATGGTTCTCCATTGAGTCTATTGGGTTTGCAACTCCCAGTAGTGGGTTTACAACTCTTCTCTTTGCATGTCTTAAACAGTGAGTCTCTATGCAATCATACACATCCAACATGGCTCAAAGGCAAGAAATTAGGATTTTTATAACAGCTTACCTGTAAAATCCTTTTTTTGGAGTACATCACGGGACACAGAGCCACAGTAATTACTGTATGGGTTATATGGCACCTAGAGGTGATGGACACTGGCACACCCTAAGACAGGAAGTTCACTCCCTATATAACCCCTCCCATACAGAGAGTACCTCCGTTTTTGTAGCAAAGCAATAAACATGTATTCCAGAAGAGGGGAGGGACCTCTGTGTCCCGTGATGTACTCCAAGAAAAGGATTTTACAGGTAAGCTGTTAACAAACTCCTATTTTCTTTATCGTACATCACGGGACACAGAGCCATAGTAATAACTATCTGGGGGGAGGGGACACAAACAAAAGTAGGGTGCAATCAGACCTGAGGACCTATACTGCTGCCTGCAGCACACTACGCCCAAAGGCGATATCCTCATGCCTTCTTACATCCACCTGATAGAATCTGGGGAAAGTATGGACTGAAGACCAAGTTGCGGCCTTGCAGATCTGAGCCATGGAGGCTTGGTGATGCACTGCCCACGAAGCATTAACAGCCCTGGTGGGGTGTGCTTTGTTTTGAAAAGGTGGAACTTTCTTCTTCAAACCATAAGCTTGAATAATTACTTGTCGAATCCATTTGGCAATAGTAGATTTCGATGCTGCCTGTCCTTTCCTAGGACCTTCAGGCAACACAAACAAAACTTCTGTTTTCCGAATCTGAGCAGTTGCCTTCAAATAGTTTTTGACTGCTCTCACTACATCCAGAAAATGTAGTGACTTTTCTTCCGTAGAACAGGGTTCTGGAAAAAATGAAGGTAGAACAATATCCTGGTTTAGATGAAAACTTGACATTACCTTCGGTAGAAAGTTAGGATGAGGACGCAATACTACCTTATCCTTGTGAATAATTAAATATGGCTCTTTATAAGAAAGAGCCGCCAACTCTAAGATATGGCTACCAGAAAATCTAGCTTTCTTGTCAAAAGGTCCAAAGGAATATGTCATTTCGGCTCAAAAGGCTGTTTCTGTAATGCCGACAGAACTAAATTCAAATTCAGGGGTGCTCTAACCGGTGGATTAAGCCGCGTTACCCCCTGTATAAAGCTTCTGATCAAAGAATGCAAAGCAAGCGGACGTTGAAATAAAACCTATAAGGCCGAGACCTGGCCCTTGTTAGTACTCAAGGCCAGTTTCATCTCTAACCCCATTTGCAGAAAGGCAAGGATTCTACCTATGACATAATTTCTAGGATGCCAACCCCTGGATTCACACCAGGAAACATGCCTTCCAGACTCTATAATAAATGACTCTGGAAGCTGGCTTCCTTGCATTAATCAAAGTAGATATCACTGAGCCTGAAAGCCCACAATTCTTCAGAATGTGGGTTTCAATAGCCAAA
This sequence comes from Lithobates septentrionalis, assembly GCA_037952835.1. Lineage (NCBI taxonomy): Eukaryota > Metazoa > Chordata > Amphibia > Anura > Ranidae > Lithobates > Lithobates septentrionalis. The sequence continues at coordinate 26,263 of JBBDGP010003540.1, read as the reverse complement.
TCGTTAAATTAAGCGTTTGTAAAGTAGGATGGAACACTGGTCCCTGCGATAGCAGGTCTGGACGTGGTGGTAGGGGCCATGGGGCCCCTACCACCATCTTTACTATTTCTGCATACCAAGATCTTCTGGGCCACGCTGGGGCCACAAGAACTACCGACTTCCTTTCCCGCTTGATCCTGCAAAGAAGTCGAGGTAGCAGCAGAATAGGAGGGAATGCATAAATCAGTGAGAACTGATCCCACGGGGTCACCAACACATCTGTTCCGCATGCGAGTGGATACCTTGTTCTTGACACAAAGCCGACGAATTTGTTGTTGAACCTGGACGCAAACAGATCTACGTCCGGGATCCCCCATCTTCGGCATATAGCCAGGAAGATGTTTGGGTGAAGGGACCATTCCCCCGGGAACAATTGCTGGCGATTTAAGTAGTCCGCCTGCCAGTTCTCTACCCCTGGAATGAAGATTGCCGATATGCACGGCATATGCTTTTCTGCCCAGGTTAGGATATGGTTTACCTCCTCCTTGGTGATTGATATAAGCCACTGCTGTGGCATTGTCGGATTGAATCCTGACAGGAGAATTCCGCAACCTGAATGTCCAGGCCCTTAGGGCTAGGTACGCTGCCCGAATCTCTAGAATGTTGATGGGCAAGGTCCTTTCGGTTCTGGACCATTTCCCTTTGACAGACGCCTCTTCCAGGACTGATCCCCAACCTGAAAGGCTGGCATCTGTTGTTACCACCTTCCAGGTAACTGGTAAGAAGGATTTCCCCTTCCGCAGATTCTCGGGTATCCTCCACCAACTAAGGCTCTGGCGCACTTTTGGCGACAAACGCGTTGGAAAATCTAGTGTTTGGATCTTCTTGTTCCAGGCTGACAGAATACTGTTTTGCAGCAGCCTCGAATGAAACTGAGCATAGGGAACTGCTTCGAATGAAGCCACCATCTTCCTCAACAACCTCATACAAAGGCGGATAGAAGGATCCTTCTTTTCCCTGACCACCTGAACCAGCTCCTTTATGGCGCAGATTTTTGCCTGGGGTAAGAACACCCACTTCTGGGCTGTATCTATAACCAGATCCAAGTACTCTAATCTTCTTACCGGCTTTAAAAAAGATTTCTCTAGGTTGAGGACCCAACCTAGGTATTCCAGGTAGTTGACTGTGGTGACCGTGCTTTGGTCCAAGCGAGCTACCGACCGGTCTATCAAGAGCAGGTCGTCTAGGTATGCTATTATCGTTATACCTTGAGTCCTTAATTTGGCCAGAGGAAGGGCCAGAAGTTTTGTAAACACCCGAGGTGCAGTAGCTAGACCGAAAGGCAAGGCTACAAACTGAAAATGAAGTTTTACTACTTCGAAACGCAGATATTTCTGGTGAGCGGGGAAAATGGGTACATGCAGGTATGCATCCTTGATGATTGATGCCAGAAGTTCTCCTTGTAGGATGGAGACTATTGATCGGATTGATTCCATGCGAAAAGAGCGAATTTTCAGGAACTGGTTTAGTTCTTTCAGATCTAGAATGGGTCTGACATCTCCATTTTGGTTTTGGCACCGTGAAAAGGTTTGAATAAAACCCCAACCCCTGCTCTTTCAGGGGACCACCATGATCACTTTTTGCGACATAAGTCGGTCTAATGCTAGAAAGAGAGACTTCTTTTTCTCTGGATCTTTGGAGACATTTGACCTGAGGAAACTTGGAGACTGGAATTCTCGGAACTCTAGTTTGTAACCTAGCGCTATTGTGGAGACCACCCATCTGTCTCGAAAATCTTCCTGCCAGACTCTTGAGAACTGCAGAAGTCTTCCCCAGTCTCGAACGAGCGGGGGCGACCCTTTATAAAGAGGCTTTAGCGTTCTGTCTTGTGGGTTTCCTACCCCAGGATTTCTTTTGTCCCTGGGGTTGACCCTGAGGTTTACCTCTTGAACCTTATGATGGGGGCCGTCACTACTGCCTGGAGGCTGATGCCCCTGACAATGGAGAAACAGCCCGTTTAACCACTTTAAGACCAGCCTCGTTTTGGATTTTAGGTGTTTACAAGTTTAAAACAGGTTTTTTTTGCTAGAAAATTACTTAGAACCCCCAAACATTATATATTGTTTTTTTCTAACACCCTAGAGAATAAAATAGCGGTCATTGCAATACTTTTTTTTGCACCGTATTTGCGCAGCGGTCTTCTAAGCGCACTTTTTTTGGAAAAAATTCACTTTTTTGAAAAAAAAAAATAAGACAACAGTAAAGTTAGCCCAATTTTTTTTTATATTGTGAAATATAATGTTACGCCAAGTAAATTGATACCCATCATGTCACGCTTCAAAATTGCGCCCGCTCGTGGAATAGCGTCAAGCTTTTACCCTTAAAAATCTCCATAGGCGACGTTTAAAAAATTCTACAGATTGCATGTTTTGCGTTACAGAGGAGGTCTAGGGCTAGAATTATTGCTCTCACTCTACCGGTCGCGGCGATACCTCACATGTGTGGTTTGACCACCATTTTCATATGCGGGCGCTACTCACGTATGCGTTCGCTTCTGCGCGCGAGTTCGTCGGGACAGGGCGCTTTAAAATTTATTTATTTTTTTATTATTTGTTTTACTTTATTTTATTTATTTTTTCACTGTTTTAAAAAAAAAAAATTGGATCACTTTTATTCCTATTACAAGGAATGTAAACATCCCTTGTAATAGAAAAAAGCATGACAGGTCCTCTTAAATATGAGATCTGGGGTCAAAAAGTCCTCAGATCTCATATTTAGACTAAAATGCAAAAAAAAAAAAGAAAAAAAAAAAGTCGTTTTAAAAAAAATGACAAAAAAAAAATTGTGCCTTTAAGAGAAGTGGGCGGAGCCGTCATAATGACGTCGCTCCGGCCGTCACATGGTATGGAGATGGGTGGGGGCCATCTTAGCCTCACTCGTCTCCATACCTAAGCAGGGAAAGGACCCGATCGCCTCCGCCGCTACCGGCTCCGGTAAGCGGCGGAGGGTGCGGGAGAGCGGCGGGAGGGGGGGTGGCACCTCTCCCGCCGCCGATAACGATGATCTCGTGGTGAACCCACCGCAGAGACCACCATTATCATGTACGGAAGCGCCCGCTGAAAAGATGGATACCTCGGTTGTGGCAGCAGCTGCTGCCGTTACCGAGATATCCATCTTCAAAAAAATGACGCATATATACAGTGGGTGGTCCGGAAGTGGTTAAATGAGGGACGTTTACTCTTTTTCTTAACTGGCAAAAGGGTACTTTTCCCACTTGATATTTTTTGGATATATTTGTTCAAATCACCAAACAGCTTTTCACCACGGAAAGGAAAACCAGCCAAGAGGTTTTTGCATGGCGCTTCGGCTGATAAACTTTTCAACCATAAGATTCTATGCATATGTACCAACCCAAGCGTAAGGCAAGAGATTTAAAGAATAGAATCTCTGATTGCGTCAATTGCAAAACACAAAGCCGCTGGCAGCTCGGCTAACTCCTGGGCCTGCTGTTTAGGGAAAACCTTGAGCACCTGTTTCAAATGATCTCTCAAGGATTGACATACCCCAATTGCCGCCACTGCAGGTTGAGCCACTGAAGCTGCTAAGGAAAAAATGTTTTTTTAACAGAAATTCCAATCTTTTATCAGTTGGATTCGTAAGCATTTTCGCATTGTCAACCGGACAGGTCAAACTTTTATTCACAGAGGATATAGCAGCGTCAACTGCTGGTATGCTCCACATTTTAGTGAATTTTTCCAGCATAGGATAAAGTGTTGAAAACTTTTTAGGAGGGAGAAAATGCTTATCTGGGTGATCCCTCTCAGAATATATACCGTATATACTCGAGTATAAGTCGAATTTTTCAGCCCTTTTTTTTGGGCTGAAAGTTTCCCTTCGACTTATACTCGAGTCCGCGCCGTCTGTCTGCATGATCAGCGTGTCATGCAGGCAGACGGCGGCCGGCGTGTGCTGATAATGCACGGAGGCTATTCCAGCTTTCAAAAGCCGCGCCTCCTGCTCTTCTGTGATAGGCTGAACAGCTGTCAGTGTACAGCCTATCACGGACATTCTCTCATCCTCGTCCGTGGTATGAGTATGAGAGAATGTCCGTGATAGGCAGTCAGCGGTCAGCCTATCACAGACGAGAAGGAGGCGCGGCTTTTGAACTGTGGAATGGCCGCCGAACAGTATCATCACACGGCCGCTGTCTGAGGATGGAGATCGCCACAGGAAGGCTACACAGGACACAGGTAGGCTGCACATGCACACAGGACACACATGCACCCATGCACACAGGACACACATGACACACATACACACAGGACACACATGACACACATACACACAGGACACACATGACACACATACACACAGGACACACATGCACACAGGACACACATGTACAGGACACACATGTACAGGACACACATGTACAGGACACACATGTACAGGACACACATGTACAGGACACACATGTACAGGACACACACACATGTACAGGACACACACACATGTACAGGACACACACACATGTACAGGACACACATGTACAGGGTACAGGTAGGCTGCACAGGACACAGGGAGGCAGGCAGCTGCAGATGGACATTATTGACCCTCTGCATTTCTCACCCTCGACTTATACTCGGGTCAATAAGTTTTTCCCAGTTTTTTGTGGTAAATTGGGGGTCTCGACTTATACTCGGGACGACTTATACTCGAGTATATACGGTAAGCTTTTCCAGCAATGAATGGACAGGAAAGGCACGCAAAGCTTGAGGAGGCTTTAATGAACCCAAACAAGAAGTCGACTCTTCAACCGACTCAGTTAAGGGTAGCTTAAATGTGGAGTGGACCATTTCAGTAAGAGAATGCACCAGCAACTTCTCAGCATGTAAAGCTGAAGAAGGTCCTTCCCCACTTGATCACTCAGAAGAGGAGTCATCAGTCTCTCCACAGTCCCCTGAGGGGGATTAATTTTTCCCCTCCCAGTGTTCCTCTGTTTGAGGATCCTGGGTGGTAGAAGGGGATCTAAAGTGTTTTCTTTCACTCTGTGAAGATGCAATTAAAGCCGCTAACCCTTCCTCCAATCCACTCATAGTTGAGGAGAAAACCTCAGTTATATAGATAAGGGCTTAAGGGTCGGAAGCAATTGCAGCCCCTGACGACCCCGATGGCTCACTCTGACCAGCCTCCCTAGATCTTTCGGGGGGGTGGTGTTGTAGGGGGGGGGGGTCCTTAGGGCCTGAGGGCAACCCCTTTGTGCCCTTGCTTTTTGTGGTATTTGTACCACTCCCTCTGGTCATAGTGCTGAGCACAAACGCAGAGGTACTGCCAAAAGATGCACCTACTGCTGAGCAATAGTCCAGCAACTGCCACTGCTATTAAGCTCAGCTTGATGCTTTAAGTAAACGTGCCCTGGGATGCCTGTGTCAACCAACACTCACATGCCACCCGTCTGCTCTGTATCCCTCCTTCAGCTGTATGCACCTGAAAAAGGTGCACTTTATAGCTACACAGCCTGCGTTGTAGACGCTGAAGGATGCCGATGCTGCTAAGCCCCACCCCCTTCCTCCGACCACCCACCGCACCCCCCCTCATCTTTGAATCGACCAGATTGCATGTGGAGGAGGGCTGGGGTGAAGGAGAGGAGGAGAGCTGCCGGATGCAGAACCGCTGTAATGGCAGTGGGAGTGGCGTGGCACACTGCCAACTGAACCATGCTCCCTCAGCCTCCTGCAGTGAAGCTGTACAAGTCGGGGGACATTCCAAAGAGGAAAACCCCCCTCCCCTTCCCACGTCTTACCTGGGGCTTGGGCTGGAGGAAGCATGCAGCTTGTGACACGGGGCGAGACTGACAAGCATGGAATCAGGTACGTGCTCTTGACAGCCCCCGGTGGTGACTATAGGCATGACAATATTTACTTAAAGGAGAAAACCCACAAGAATTTGAAAAATTCCTTAGGAATATCCCTTACCTTATCCAGCTGCAGGGTTCTGTGGGACAGACCCAATCTTCACCCTTCACGGTGGGCTCCGTTAAAAAACCTTCAGGAACCGGGGCCCGTTTTTATCGTGGGATCCACACTCCTGGGCCTGCAAAGCACCCCACCATGAATATGGCTGAAAAAAACAAATACTGGATTCCGGGGTCCAGCTCTCTAAAAAGAGAAGCGTTACAGGCAAAACCTCATGAATTCCAACACGAGGCCCAGGTACCATTCAATTCAGCCTGGAAAAGACACTTTGAATGGATCCAGTTGCATAGCTTACCCCAGTAAGGAATATTCCAGCGGAGCTCAGCACAGCACATCTTATGCATGACCATCACCTAAGACACTGGTGAAAAAATTGAGGTACACCCAGTAAGGGGAGGGGTTATATGGGGAATTGAACTTCCTGTCTTAGGGTGTGCCAGTGTCCATCACCTGAAGGTGCCATATAACCCATACAGTAATTACTGTGGCTCTGTGTCCCGTGATGTATGATAAATGGTTTTCCTGCATTGGAGTCTGTTTATGCTAGTTCAAGGTTGATGAAACTGATTCCAAGATTTGGAAATAATCTGGTTGCAATAGATGTGCAGAAAACTCAGCTGTAGGTAAAATCTCTAATATCTAACAGCACCCACTGACAATTTTAGATATAAAAATAGTGATTAACTCTCTACGTATTTTAATCCTGAAGTTACAATTTTAATTTCATATACAGACAAGCAAAACAAATGTTTTAAACTCTGAATGCATTTTACATAGTTGGGGAGGTTGAAAAAAGACACCTCTCCAACCTGTGTGCTTTTATGCTAGTATTACATTGTATATCCCTGTATGTAGTGGTTATTCAGGTGCCTATCTAATCATTTTTTTGAAATTATCGATGCTCCCTGCTGTAACTACTGCCTGTGGAAGAGAATTCCATATTCTTACCGCTCTTACAGTAAAGAACCCTCAGCGCAGTTTAAGGTTAAACCGCTTCTCTTCTAATTTTAGTGAATGGCTGCGTGTCTCTTTTTTTTAATTCCCTTTCGCTGAAACGTTTTATCCCTATTGTGGGGGTCACCAGTACGGTATTTGTAAATTGAAATCGTATCCCCTCTCAAGCGTCTCTTCTCCAGAGAGAATAAGTTCAGTGCTCGCAATCTTTCCTCATAACTAAGGTCCTCCAGTCCCTTTATTAGCTTTGTTGCCCTTCTCTGGACTCTCTCCAGTTCCAGCACATCCTTCCTGAGGACTGGTGCCCAGAACTGGACAGCATACTCCAGGTGCGGCCGGACCAGAGTCTTGTAGATTGGGAGAATTATCATTTTATCTCTCGAGTTAATCTCCTTTTTAATGCATGCCAATATTTTGTTGGCTTTGCTTGCAGCAGCTTGGCATTGCATGCTATTGCTGAGCCTTTCATCTATTAGGACCCGCAGGTCCTTTTTCCATCCTAGATTCCCCCAGAGGTTCTCCCCCTAGTGAGTACCGTTTTTTTCCGTGTATAAGACGCCCCCCACTTTTCCAACCCAAAATTAAGAAATCAATGTTTTAAACAAACGTAAAACAGAACACATTTTTATTTAGTAATTACCGCAGGTCATGTTTACATACCAGTATATTATGCAATTATGTAGGGGTTGTTCTTCCTGATTTCTCCACTATCTGAACATACACTCAGTGGAGAGAGGTCCAAACTGTTGCTCTGCAACTCTATTTCCATGCTCTTTTGCATAGCTGGCTACATTTGGTTTGAATTTCGTAGAGTAAGACAATTGCTTACTTCTATTATTTTCTGACATCTTGGGCTCAGAACACTCCGGTGGTCCCTGTTGCATCTGCGCACTCTCCACCTCCAGCGGGATCGCATCTGCGCACTCTTCACCTCCAGCTGACATCAGTAACATACAGCTTGTGATTGGAGGAAGCCATTTGACAAGCTATGGACAGTGACGCACTCGCGCAGCTGTCTCCCAGGCTGACTGACCGTGTATAAGACGCCGCTCAATGAAGTAGATTGCATTCATATTTTTGCCATCCAAATGCATTATTTTAAATTTTTCTACATTAAACCTCATTTGCCATGTAGTTGTCCACCACATTAATTTGTTCAGATCTTGCGAGGTTTCCACATCCCGCAGAGAAATTATTTCCCTGCTTGGCTTAGTGTCGTTTGCAAATACTGAGATTGAGCTGTTTATCCTATTCTCCAGGTCGTTTATGAATAAATTAAATAGGATTTGTCCCAGGTAGTGAGCAAACCCTGCGAGCCACTTACGGATAAATGCCTACAAAATAGTGTGTAATTAATCCTGGGTAGAGACCAGCTGCAAACACTCAGTCACGTTTCATAATCGTGCAAGTGGCAAAAGTAAAGTAATGTGTCTGCGCTAGAAAAAAGTCACATCAATCAAAAGTGCAGCAATAATAAACATAAACAACATGGATATTAACCAATAATACACTTGAGTGAAAATACCACTAGGTGCTAAAGTGTAAAGTGCACAGTGCTATATAAAACACACAATGTGAGTGATCAATCAAAAAACATATCACATAAAAATTGGATCAAAATGAAATATAAAGGGATATATCTACTGGTGAATAAGATAAAGTCCAAAACAGTATATATCCAGAAGTATGAAAGTGCCCAGAAAAAAACATAGTCCGAAGATTAGTGAAATTCGCACATCATTCCTTCCAAAAGTGTATCACCAAGAAACATGCTGTAGTGTCTTCCAGCCACCCCCACAGGTATATATGCTCACCTTCCTGTGTGTGACACAGTGATTAAACTATGTCAAACAAAGCCTTGGGCAGAGAGGGAGAAGGAGAGTTTCGAGACACACACCGCATCGCACGCCACACCGCGAGATTGTCCGTTCTTTGTTTGTTTAGGATGGTGCACTCACGCACCCACAGTATGTGAGTACCCCAGCAAGGGGAGAGAACTTTTTATTAAAATCCTTTTATTACATCTTGCAATATTGCGCTATGGAGTTTTTTTCTTTTGCATATATTATCTTCACTGAGAGCATTGGAGGTCTGCACAGCTGGTTCCAATAGAGCACAGGAGTGGCTCCAAGGCTTTGTTTGACATAGTTTAATCACTGTGTCACACACAGGAAGGTGAGCATATATACCTGTGGGGGTGGCTGGAAGACACTACAGCATGTTTCTTGGTGATACACTTTTGGAAGGAATGATGTGCGAATTTCACTAATCTTCGGACTATGTTTTTTTCTGGGCACTTTCATACTTCTGGATATATACTGTTTTGGACTTTATCTTATTCACCAGTAGATATATCCCTTTATATTTCATTTTGATCCAATTTTTATGTGATATGTTTTTTGATTGATCACTCACATTGTGTGTTTTATATAGCACTGTGCACTTTACACTTTAGCACCTAGTGGTATTTTCACTCAAGTGTATTATTGGTTAATATCCATGTTGTTTATGTTTATTATTGCTGCACTTTTGATTGATGTGACTTTTTTCTAGCGCAGACACATTACTTTACTTTAGGATTTGTCCCAGGACAGAACCCCGGGGGACCCCGCTTTCTACACCGGACCATTCCAAGTACTACCTTTTTTTTTTTTACTACCCTCTGGACTCCCCCCTGTAGCCAGTATTCAATCCATGTACTCACCCTTTGGTCCATGCCGACAGACCTTAGTTTGTACAGTAGACGTTTATGGGGAACTGTATCAAATGCCTTTGCAAAATCCAGATACACCACAGCTATGGGTCTTCCTTTATCTAGATGGCAGCTCACCTCCTCATAAAAGGTTAATAGGTTGGTTTGGCAAGAACAATTCTCCATGAATCCATGCTGATTACTGCTAATGATACCATTTTCGTTACTAAAATCTTGTATATACTTGTCAGGGCTGGGCTCAGCCCTTCCTTCTCTGAGCTGGCCGCTCAGCTGTCAGCTAATTGCCAGCTCCTATCTCTCCACAGTGACTCACCTGTTGATGATATCCTGCTTGTCAGTCCTGCCTACTTAAAGTGGTTGTAAACCCTAGGACAAAAAAAACCTGCAAGACAAAGGCATAATGAGCTAGTATGCATAGCTCATTATGAATTACTTACCTGAGATCGAAGCCCCTGCAGCCGTCTTTGTACACTGCTCTGGCGGCCGGCATCGCTCCCGGAGTAACTTCCGGGTATCGCGGGCTCCAGTGCTGTGATTGCCTGGAGCTGCGATTACGTGACTCCTACGCATGCGTGTGGGAGCCTCTAGTAACGGCACACTCACTGAAGCAACGACGTGTACGTGCCTTTGCTTCAGTGCGCATGTGCTGATGACGTTGGCACATGCAAATACAGGGGATATCTCCTAAACCGTTCAGGTTTAGGAGATATACAGGGTAGCTACAGGTAAGCCTATAGGCTTACCTGTAGCAAAAAGGGTGTTGTAAGGGTTTACAACCACTTTAAGCCGTCCAGCCCAGATGATCTCTGCCTTCACCTTGGTCAACATCACAGAAACTATCTCCTGCGTTCCTGTTAAAGACTTGCTTGGCTGACCTTCCTTCTGGCTCCCGATCCTGCTTGCTGTTCCACTATGCTGTTCCCTGGCTTCCTGACTTTCTGGCTTGTCTGACTATCCGTTCCGGTTACCGAACTTTGGCTATGTTTTGAATATGTTTGTTCTAGTTACTTTTATTATTAAACAAGTGCTATTTAACTGTACTTCTGTCCCGATATGATTCATGGTTTGACAGTAGGCGAAGGCCATGAATTCAGAAGATGCTGTCAATCCACTTGTTGGTAATATTTTTTCCAGATTGGTTGAGCAGGATCACCGCATGGATCAGTTTGCCATGGTGTTACAAACGCTTTTGAGTCACACGGCTCACCTGGAATCTCCCACTGTGGCTGTTCGGGTACAACCTGTGTTGCAGGCCGTCGTTGCTGTTGCTTTAGTCTCTGTGCAGGCACCCGCCGCGAGTATTACCTCTATAAGAGGTATGTCTGGTTCCGCAGCGATTTGGGGGCAATCCAGTCCAATCCAGAGGGTTTCTCAACCAGGTTGAAATATACTTTGAGATGCTGCCCCAGGCCTTTCCCATGGACAGAAGCAAAGTAGGTTTCGTGATATCTTTGCTTTCTGAGAGCCTTGGCCTGGGCAAACCCTCTATGGGAGACGCAGAAACCTGTTGTCTTGAGTTACCCTGAGTATGTGGCTTCTTTTAAAAGGATATTTGACGTTCTCGCACACTCCACTTCTGCTGCCAAGTGCCTCATGTCCAACAGAGTATGAGAACTTTTGCCAATTATGCCATTGAATTCCATACTCTGGCAGCAGAGGTTGCATGGAACAATGAGGCCCTTGTGGCTGATTTTTTTTCATGGGCTCTTGGATACCATCAAGGATGAGATAGCAGCCCATGATATACCCACTGAGCTGGAGAAGTTGATCACATTTGCCATCCTTTGTAACGCCCAGGCAGTTTTCCAGCAATTTATTAACGATGTCCTCTGAGATTTGTTGCAGTTATGTGTGGTGGTTTATCTCTACGATATCCTTATATTTTCCAAGTCCCTGGAGAGCCACCACAGATGTCTGTCGTGTGTTTCAGAAACTAAGGGAGAACAATCTCTATTGTAAATTGGAGAAGTGCGAATTCCATCGTGAACAGGTTAAATTCCTGAGTTATGTCATTTCCACTGTTGGTTTTTCGGTGGACCCAGAAAAACTTTCAGCAGTCCTACAGTGGCCCCGACCTGTGGATTAACGTCCTCTGCACCGTTTTCTTGGCTTTGCCAACTATTATCGGAAGTTTATTTGTAACTTCTCGTCTCTGATCAAGCCCCCTGACTAATATGACCAGAAAGGATGGTAACCCACAGAGTTGGTCTCGAGTCCATTAAAGCCTTTGAGAGTCTCAAGGCTGCCTTTTGTTTCTGCTTCTGTGTTGGCACATCCTGATCCTTTTTATCCTTGAGGTTGATGCTTCTAAGACTGGAGCTGGCGCGCTTCTGTAACGTCCTACCTCCTGAGAGCACTATGCATGCTTGTGGCTACTTTTCCAAGAAATTGTCACCTGCGAAGTGCAATTACGAGATTGATGACCGAGAGCTGTTGGCGATCATTTTAGCCCTGAAAGAATGGAGACATCTCCTCGAAGGTACCACTGTGCCAGTTCCCATTCTTACTGACAATAAGAATCTCACATTCTTGTCTGAGGCTAAACGCCTCTCTCCCAGAAGGGCACGATGGGCTCTTTTCTTGTCTAGTTTGAATTACATTCTCATTCTTACCCGGTACTAAGAATGTAGGGGCTGATGCTTTGTCACAACAATTTTCCTCCACTTCCAAGATCGGGTCGTTTATGGTTCCTGCGATTCCTCCTGATGGTATTCTGGCTACGGTTCGCACCAGTCTCACTTCTCCTTTGGGTGACAAAATTCTTGCTGCTCAGGTCCAAACTCCTGAGAAACCTTGTGACCGCTGCTTTGTCCCAGAGAGTCTACGTCCTGCTGTGCTCAAGACTTGCCATTCTCCCAGGGCTGCTGGGAAGAATCAACTCTTTTGGGCCATTTCCCAACAATTCGGTGGCCTAGTCTACGTGCTGATGTAACCACCTCCGTAGCTGCCTGTTGCGTGTGTGCTTAGAGTAAGACTCCACAACACCTTCCAGGGGGCCTCCTACAACCCATACCCAATAGAGAGAGGCCCTGTACCCACCTGTCTATGGATTTCATTGTGGAGTTACCCAACTCCCAGGGCAACCCAGTTATCCTTATGGTGGTTGACCGGTTCTCGAAATTGTCTCATTGTATTCCACTTAAGAAGTTGACCACTTCTAAGGAACTGGCTTCCATTTTTGCTCGGGAGATCTTTCGCTTACGTGGGCTACCCAAGGTGATTGTCTCGGACAGGGGTAGTCAGTTTATATCCCGGTTCTGGCGAGCCTTTTGTGCACAGTTGAATTCTGCTTCCCGATTTGTTCCCATTTATGGCGAACTGTGGTTTGCAACCTTCCATGTTGCCTGACTCATTTTGTTCCGCAGAGTATTCCTGCATTCGAGAAGCATCTCCGTGGTCTTAGTTCCACTTGGACACAAGTCCAGGAGGCTTTGCGACATGCTAATTATAGGTACAGATTCCATGCTGACCGCAGACACCTGCCTGCACCTTCCTACCAGGTTGAGGACAGGGTCTGTCTGTCATCTCGCAACCCCCGACTTCGTGTTCCCGCACCTCGGTTTATTGGGCCTTTCCGAATTCTTCGCAGGATTGACCCAGTGGCTTACGCATTAGGCCTTCCTTCTAATATGCGTATCTCAAATGTATTTCATGTCACCTTATTAAAACCTTTGGTCTGCAACCGCTTTACCACCTCGGTGCCTTGTCCTCACCCTGTACAGGTTGAGAACCATGAGGAGTACGAAGTACAGTCCATTGTCGACTCCTGTAGGTTCCGTGGGCACATACAGTACCTTGTGAAAAATGGTGCAGCGCTGAGTAAACTGAACTAAACATCAAGGGATATTAAATGCAGTTGAAAGAGTAAATCCTCATACAGCATAAAGTAGAAGCATATTATATGCAAATCAAAAGTCCAAAAAGTCCAAAAACTTAGTAAATTTTGTAACAGTCTATAAAGAATTTCCACCAAGTGATCGTGATGCGATGCTGATATGGGTGACTGATGTGCCCTTCACCGCTATCTGAAATAGCCTCTCACCTGACGGCCAGGACCCTTTAATCACAGAGGGTCATGCAAGCCTTCCCTTACGGGTAATAAACGTGGATGGTGTTCAGAATCAGGGACCAAGAGCTCCGTCACACACCGGGTGGGAAATTCCAGATATTCCCTGCGGAGGGCCGAGATTCGTTTGGCGGATTCTCGTATGTGTATTGACTCATCAACGGCACTAAAACTTCTTACAATTAGACTGGAAGGTTTTGTTGCCATCTGTAAATCTTGTCCACTCAGTTTCCCCTGCCTGCATGTGAGAGATACCCAGTACCTTCCATAGGAGATTCATGCTGGCCAGCAGCGGGCAGGGCCCATTCTCCTTCTGGGTGAGGTGCTCTGCTCCTTCCGGCACGTTCCGGCAGAAAAATAGCCCTGACTCTGCCTAATCTTCATGCATTCACTATATATCTAGATATATAGTGAATGCATGAAGATTAGGCAGAGTCAGGGCTATTTTTCTGCCGGAACGTGCCGGAAGGAGCAGAGCACCTCACCCAGAAGGAGAATGGGCCCTGCCCGCTGCTGGCCAGCATGAATCTCCTATGGAAGGTACTGGGTATCTCTCACATGCAGGCAGGGGAAACTGAGTGGACAAGATTTACAGATGGCAACAAAACCTTCCAGTCTAATTGTAAGAAGTTTTAGTGCCGTTGATGAGTCAATACACATACGAGAATCCGCCAAACGAATCTCGGCCCTCCGCAGGGAATATCTGAAATTTCCCACCCGGTGTGTGACGGAGCTCTTGGTCCCTGATTCTGAACACCATCCACGTTTATTACCCGTAAGGGAAGGCTTGCATGACCCTCTGTGATTAAAGGGTCCTGGCCGTCAGGTGAGAGGCTATTTCAGATACCGGTGAAGGGCACATCAGTCACCCATATCAGCATCGCATCACGATCACTTGGTGGAAATTCTTTATAGACTGTTACAAAATTTACTAAGTTTTTGGACTTTTTGGACTTTTGATTTGCATATAATATGCTTCTACTTTATGCTGTATGAGGATTTACTCTTTCAACTGCATTTAATATCCCTTGATGTTTAGTTCAGTTTACTCAGCGCTGCACCATTTTTCACATTTTATTTAAGGGATTTGATTGATTGACCCTGGTGTTCAGCTGCTTAGTGTCATACACGCGCTGATTTCTTTCCTATTTTTGTTTCACATACAGTACCTTGTGCATTGGAAAGACTACAGTTCGGAAGCACCCTCTTGGGTCTCATCCTCTGACGTACATACCCCTGTCCTCCTTCGTGATTTCCATAGACGTTTTATCTTCAAGCCTGGTGGGCCTCCCAGGGGGAGGGGTCATTGAGGAGGGCGTACTGTCAGGGCTTCCTTCTCTGAGCTGGCCGCTCAGCTGTCTGCTAATTGCCAGCTCCTATCTCTCCACAGTGACTCACCTGTTGATGCTATCCTGCTCGTCAGTCCTGCCTACTTAAGCTGTCCAGCCCAGATGATCTCTGCCTTCGCCTTAGTCTCTGTGATGTTGACCATCTCCTGTGTTCCTATTAGACTTGCTTGGCTGACATTCCTTCTGGCTTCAGATCCTGTTTGCTGTTCCACTACGCTGTTCCCTGGCTTCCTGACTTTCTGGCTTGTCTGACTATTTGTTCCGGTTACCGAACTTTAGCTATGTTTTGACTATGTTTGTTCTATTTACTTTTATTATTAAACAAGTGTGATTTAACTGTACTTCTGATTCATGGTTTCTGACAGTAGTCCCTTATCAGCTTGCATATTATTGATGGTGGGCTAACTGCTCTGTAATTCCCAGGGATGTATTTTGGCCGTTTTTTTAAATATTGGTGCTACATTGGCTTTTCTCCAACCTGCTGGTACCATTCCAGTCTGTTGACTGTTCGTAAAAATTAGGAACAATAGTCTGGCAATTACTTGACTGAGTTCCTTAAGGACCCTCTGGTGCAAGCCATCTGGTCCTGGTGACTTATTAATGGTAAGTTTTTCAGGTCTATTTCTAATTCTATCCTCTGTTAAGCCATAAGGGTGCTTCCTGTGACATGTCATGAGGATAAACATTGCAGTTTTGGTTACTGAAGCCCCCCTCCCCCCGTTTCCCTCGTGAAGACTGAGGAGAAGAATAAATTCAATACCTTTGCCATCTCTCCATCCTTAGTAACCAGATTCCCTTCAACATTCTTTATGGGGCCAATATGATCAGACTTCCCTTTCTTACTATTAATATACTTAAAGAATTTCGTAGGATTTTTTTTTTACCCTCCTCCGTATGTGCCTTTCATGTTCTATCTTAACCCCCCATATTGCACCCTTACATTTCTTGTTCCATTCTTTGTAAAGTTGAAATTCTGATGATCCCCTCGGCCTTGTATTTTTTGAAGGTCTTCTCCTTTGCTTTTATATGCATTTTTACATTGGAGTTACATAGTTACATATAGTTGCTTAGTAGGCGAGGCTGAAAAAAGACACAAGTCCATCAAGTCCAACCTATGTGCGTCAGCCACCCAGGACTTTTATTGGCTCTTTTAAATTTTTTTCCCATTGGGATGCACTGGCTAATACCCTTATTTAATATCCGCTTAAAGCATATCCATTTTTTTCTCTGTGTTCTTTGTTCCTAAGATTTTATCCCATTTTGTATCTTCTAGCAAGGTTCGAAGTTGGCTCTTTTGAAATTCAGTGTCTTTGTATTCCCCTTATGTTTCCTATTTGTGTGATTTTATACTGAAACTAATTGACCTGTGATCGCTGTTTCCTAAATTGCCTACTCCCAGTATTACTTTCCCCTTAGTTTCCTCCCTTTGTAGCTCTACCCATAAGGATTCCACCTCCTCCCTTGCTCCATTAGTGATGTCGTCCCTCACATCCACTTTTACATAATTTTTGATATATAGGCATACCCCTCCCCCTTTTTTACCCTCCCTATCCCTGTGATATAGGGAATACCATTGAATGGTTGCCAGCCAATCATGAGAGCTGTTGAAACAAGTCTCTGAAATTCCCACAAAATTGAAATCCTCTTCGTACAACAGTAGCTCTAGTTCTCCCATCTTGTCTGCCAGACTCCTGCCATTGGTGAACATGCCATGTAGTTTAGTCCGGACACATACTATCTCCTTATTGGGTGTTCTGAGGTTGCAAATAGGGCTTGTTACTGCACTTGCCTCGGGTTTAGGTGCTTTTGTCAACCTACCACTAATGCCCCCAATACTCCTCTCTGGAATTTATTCCGTGCTGACTATCCATACTTCTAGACCATCCCCCCATCACCTAGCTTAAAAGCCCCTCTAACTTGTCAGCCAACTTCTCTCCAAGTCGATCTGCACCTTCCCCATTTAGGTGCAGTCCGTCCCTGCCAAATGGCTGGTAACCGACTGAGAAGTCGGCCCAGTTCTCCAGGAACCCAAACCCCTCCTTTCTACCCCAGCTTCTCAGCCACTTGTTTACTTCCCTAATCTCCCGCTGCCTTTCTTGTGTGGCTCGAGGTACTGGTAGTATTTCTGAGAATACTACCTTGGAGGTCCTTTTTCCTCAATTTAGCTCCTAAGTCCCTAAAATCATTTTTTAGGACACTCTATCTTCCTCTGACTTTGTCATTTGGTGCCAACGTGCACCATGACTGGCTTTGTGGTGTGCCGAACCCGAGCGCCCGGTAGACAACATATAGTTCGGCTTCTGGTCTTTGTGACAGATTGCCCTCTCTGTTTTTCTAAGAATTGAGTCCCCTACCACCAGAATCTCTTTCCTTTCCCTTAGCTCCACCCCCCGACCTCACTGGATGAGTTCTTCCCCTGGCATCTAGGGGTGTCCTCTGCTCCAGCAATGCAGTTGCCTGAATGGTTCTACCAATGTCACGCAACAGGGCGGCGTACTTATTGGGATGTTCCAGCCCAGGACCGGCCTCCCTGGCACTTTCCCCTCTACCCTTCCTCACTGTCACCCATCCACTCTGCTCTGGTGCCTGCCCCTCTTTATCTTCACCTCTCTCTGTGCTGGCCCCTGTCGTCACCTGCCGAGACGATTTCAACTCTCCTTTAGTATGCAGAGTCTTCTTAGTGTTGACAGTTGCTTCCCTAGATTCAGAACCTGGGCTTCCAGGGAAACAAAGTGCTTATATTTTGCACAGCAGTATTCGCCCTTGGTTGGATAAGGAACGCATACATGCCAAAAGATGTACACCGACGGGCATCGTACCCACTAATTTAATGGGAATTGGGAATTATACTCTGTCCTAACTGGCTTCCTGACACTAATACCCAACAATGCACACGTGCACTCACAGCACTCGGGTACTTGCAGTACACAGGTACTCGCAATATCCACAATACTCAGGTACTCGCAATACTCAGATACTCGCAATGCTCAGATACTCGCAATACTCAGATACTCGCAATACTCAGATACTCGCAATACTCAGATACTCGCAATACTCAGATACTCGCAATACTCAGATACTCGCAATACTCAGATACTCGCAATACTCAGATACTCGGAATACTCAGATACTCGCAATACTCAAATACACACAATACTCACAATACACACAATACTCACAATACACACAATACTCACAATACACACAATACTCACAATACACACAATACTCACAATACTCACAATACTCACAATACACACAATACACACAATACACACAATACTCACAATACACACAATACTCACAATACTCACAATACACACAATAC
This sequence comes from Lithobates septentrionalis, assembly GCA_037952835.1. Taxonomy (NCBI): domain Eukaryota; kingdom Metazoa; phylum Chordata; class Amphibia; order Anura; family Ranidae; genus Lithobates; species Lithobates septentrionalis. The sequence continues at coordinate 7,899 of JBBDGP010003540.1, read as the reverse complement.
TCACAATACACACAATACTCACAATACACACAATACTCAGGTACTCACAAATACACACGATACACACAATATTTAGGTACTCGCAATATTCACAATTACACAGGTACTCACAATACACAGGTACTCGCATACACTGTCAGTCAGTTTTTGTTGTTTGTGCCTCTGTGTCACTCTGCACAGCCTCTGCACAGCCTCCCCCTGTAATCTGACAGTAGCAGTCAGTCACTCAGTAACTTTCAGTCCCGCCACTTCTCTAATTCGTCTGTCACACTCTCCCCTCCGGTCTGCAGTTTAGTTACCCGCCACCTCTCCCTGTCAGCCCTACACCTCCCAGGCCCGCTGGATTTTCTCCCGCCTCCTCTGTCTGCGCCTGTGGGGTGATACTGTCCCCAGTTACTCCCTTTCCACCACCCACTCTGCCGCCGCTCTTGGTCCCCAGGTCACCCGCTGACGCTCTTGGTCACCGGGGGGGGGGGGGGGGGGTTCTGGTCCTCTGCTCTCACACTCCCTCACACCACGCTGTCACAGCAACTGATTTTTGCGCCAAAAAGCTCTGCAACAGCACCACCAAATTTACAAAAGATTGTATATGCTGGCTAAAAAACCTAAAGCACAAAGTATAAAAAAATTGCACTCCCTCAAATCGATGGAGGTATGAGTTCACCTAAACCACTTCAGCCCTGGAAGGATTTGCACCCTAATGACCAGGCCTTTTTTTTGCGATACAGTACTGCTTCGCTTTAACTGACGATGTACCCAAACAAAATTTATGTCTTTTTTTTTCCCCCACAAATAGAGCTTTCATTTGGTATTTGATCACCTCTGGCTTTTACAGTACCTGACCGCGAGATTGTGTTTCCAGCGCGATGCCATTGCGCTGGTTCTCGGCGACAGGGTACTGTGCATGTCGCGCTGGCACACTCATCGGGAAAGGAAAACTTTGTTTTCCTTCCGCGATGAGTGACAGGCAGGGCTGACAGCTGTCTGGTATGAAAAAAACGGCGTGGGTTCCCCCCAGGGGCATACCAGGCCCTTAGGTCTGGCATGGATTGTAAGGGGAACACCCTACGCCGAAAAATTGGCGTGGGGGTCCCCCCCAATCCATACCAGACCCTTATCCGAGCACGCAGCCCGGCCGGCCAGGAAAGGGGGTGGGGACGAGCGAGCGCCCCCCCCTCCTGAGCCGTACCAGGCCGCATGCCCTCAACATGGGGGGGTGGGTGCCTTGGGGAAGGGGGCGCCCTGCGGGGGGCCCCCCCACCCCAAAGCACCTTGTCCCCATGTTGATGAGGACAAGGGCCTCTTCCCGACAACCCTGGCCGTTGGTTGTCGGGGTCTGCGGGCGGGGGGCTTATCGGAATCCGGGAGCCCCCTTTTAATAAGGGGGCCCCCAGATCCCGGCCCCCCACCCTGTGTGAATGAGTTTGGGGTACATGGTACCCCTACCCATTCACCTAGGGAAAAGTGTCAATGTAAAAAAAACACAGTACACAGGTTTTAAGAGTAATTTTATTAGTCAGCTCCGGGGTCTTCTTCCAACTTCGGGGGGTCTCCTTCCGACTTCTCCCGGTGTTCGGCCTCTTCTCCCGGGCCCCCGCCGCTATCTTCTTCCAGCTCTATTGCCAGCGAGGGGCCCGGTCTGCTGCCGCTGTCTTGTCGCCGCTGTCTTGTCGCCGCTGTCTTGTCGCCGCTGTCTCGTCGCCGCTGTCTCGTCGCCGCTGTCTCGCCGCTTCTTCTCTTCTTCCCCGATGTTGACACGACGCTCTCCGGCTTGAATGCTGTGTGCGAGCTGCGGAGCCATTTATATAGGCGGTGACCCCGCCCCCTTACGACGTCATGGTCCCAGCATGCGCAGGGACTCTGGGGTCATAAGGGGCGTGGCCCCAGAGTCCCTGCGCATGCTGGGACCATGACGTCGTAAGGGGGCGGGGTCACCGCCTATATAAATGGCTCCGCAGCTCGCACACAGCATTCGAGCCGGAGAGAGCGTCGTGTCAACATCGGGGAAGAAGAGAAGAAGCGGCGACAAGACAGCGGCGGCGAGACAGCCTGGACAAGACAGCGGCAGCAGACCGGGCCCCTCGCTGGCAATAGAGCTGGAAGAAGATAGCCGCGGGGCCCGGAAGAAGAGGCCGAACACCGGTAGAAGTCGGAAGGAGACCCCCCGAAGTTGGAAGAAGATCCCGGAGCTGACTAATAAATTACTCTTAAAACCTGTGTACTGTGTTTTTTTTACATTGACACTTTTCCCTAGGTGAATGGGTAGGGGTACCATGTACCCCAAACTCATTCACACAGGGTGGGGGGCCGGGATCTGGGGGCCCCCTTATTAAAGGGGGCTCCCGGATTCCGATAAGCCCCCCGCCCGCAGACCCCGACAGCCAACGGCCAGGGTTGTCGGGAAGAGGCCCTTGTCCTCATCAACATGGGGACAAGGTGCTTTGGGGTGGGGGGGCCCCCGCAGGGTGCCTCCCTCCCCCAAGGCACCCACCCCCCATGTTGATGGCATGCGGCCTGGTACGGCTCAGGAGGGGGGGGGGCGCTCGCTCGTCCCCACTCCCTTTCCTGGCCGGCTGGGCTGCGTGCTCGGATAAGGGCCTGGTATGGATTGGGGGGGGGCCCCCACGCCAATTTTTCGGCGTAGGGGGTCCCCTTACAATCCATGCCAGACCTAGGCCTGGTATGCCCCTGGGGGGGAACCCACGCCGGTTTTTTCATTTAAAATTTGGCGCGGTGTTCCCGCCTCAGGATTCATACCAGACAGCTGTCAGCACTGCCTGTCACTCATCGCGGAAGGAAAACAAAGTTTTCCTTTCCCGATGAGTGAGCCATCTCGGCGCTGGCTCCTGCGACGGGGCTCGCAGGTGTCAAATCTCGCCGAGAAATGCGGCGAAATTGACACAATATCGCGGTCACCTACTGTATTGTTTGCACTATAAACAAAAAAAGGCAGACCATTTTGAAAAAACTATATTTTTCCCTTTTTACTATAATACATATCCAATTTTTTTTTTTTTTTTTAAAAACACTTTTTTTTTTAAATCAGATTAGGCCAATATGTATTCTACATATTTTTTGGGGGAAAAAAATCGCAATACGTGTATATTGGTTTGTGCAAAAGTTATAGCGTCTACAAAATGGGGGATATATTTATGGCATTATTATTATTGTTGCTGTTATTTTTTTTTTATTTTTTTATTATTATTATTATTTATTTATTTATTTTTTTTACAACTAATGGTGGCGATCTGCGACTTTTAGAGGACTGCGACATTGCGGCGGACAGATCGGACACTTTTGAAACTTTTTTTGGGACCACTGACATTTGACACGGCAGGGAAGGGGTTAACACTAGGGGGCGATCAAGGGGTTAGGTGTGGCCTAGGGAGGTGTTTCTAATTCCGCGTACACACGATCACACATTCCGACAACAAAATCCATGTTTTTTTTCGACAGATGTTGGCTCAAACTTCTCCTGCATACACACAGTCACACAAATGTCGGAAATTCCGATCGCCAAGAACGCGGTGACGTACAACACGGAAGACGAGCTGAAAAAAATGAAATTCAATAGCCAGTGCGGCTCTCCTGCTTGATTCCGAGCATGTGCAAAATTTTGTGCGTCGGAATTGTGTACACATGATAGGAATTTACGACAACTGATTTTGATCCAGATCTCAAATTTTGTTTGTCGGAAATTCCGACGGAAAATGTCCGATGGAGCCTACACATGGTCAGAATTTCTGACAACAAGCTCCCATCGAACATTTGTTGTCGGAAATTCCGACCGTGTGTAAGCGGCATAACTGTGGCGGCAGTGTACTGACGGGGAGTAGGGACATCGCTGTTTCTAATCACTAGAAACAGCAGATCTCGCTCCCTGACAGAAAGGGGATCTGTCTATTAACATTGACAGATTCTCTGTCCTGTCTTTCTCAGGAGGGATCGCCGGTGCCCAGCGGACATCGCGCCCGCCGGGCAAGCGTATCCACTCCTACGTTATGCGGCAGTGCGCGCATGCCTGCTAAGTCTAGTTAATGGGCCACCATACAGCTATGGCGATTTGCCCAACAGAGCCAACCTGCCGCCGTATAACGATGGCGGCTAGTCAGCTAGTGGTTAAGCAGTTAGATTATGGACGAGCTCTGCACATTTCTGACAGTTGAGCTAGGATGGAAAGCTGCTGTGCTATTTATCATACTAAATTGATAAAACTAGTGTTGCAGCAAAGCATTTGAGCAGTTCTGCCTTGCAGGCCACTCTAATGCTGAATGCTAAAATTGTAGTGGCACACACTCGCACAAAAGACTGTGCCCAGTAAAAGGAAAAATATGTAAAGCATGTAGAACGGTAAATCATCTTGCTAAAAAGTGCAGAAAAAATTCCAATTGGAAAGGATCATTGCAACCTGCAACAGAGAAAAGTGAATCCTGTTACATTTTCCCACACCTCATGAACTCACCCTTTTAAGTGAGGATAATGAGCATGTGGTCAAAAGCACCAAGGTCATTGTGATGGTAGACTTCTCATGAATGAACGTTTCACAGGCTAACCCTAGACCAGTGATGGCGAACCTTGATACCCCAGATGTTTTGGAACTACACTGCAGAGTGCATGAGCATCATGGGAAATGTAGTTCCAAAACATCTGGGGTGCCAAGATTTGCCATCACTGCCCTAGACCCTCATTTTGCATTATCAAAATCTTTTGTTCCAAAGAAAACAATACTTTTTAATACATGAAGCAAATTCATGTCTACCTGCTGACTCAAAGGTGCAGAGATGGCGGTATGGCTTTGTTAATCATAACCATATAACGCTCTCTTATGCCCCGTACACACGGTCGGACTTTGTTCGGACATTCCGACAACAAAATCCTAGGATTTTTTCAGACGGATGTTGGCTCAAACTTGTCTTCCATACACACGATCACACAAAGTTGTCGGAAGATCGTTCTAGACGCGGTGACGTAAAACACGTACGTCGAGACCATAAATGGGGCAGTGGCCAATAGCTTTCATCTCTTTATTTATTCTGAGCATGCGTGGCACTTTGTCCGTCGGATTTGTGTACACACGATCGGAATTTCCGACAACGGATTTTGTTGTCGGAAAATTTTGTAGCCTGCTCTCAAACTTTGTGTGTCGGAAAATCCGATGGAAAATGTGTGATGGAGCCTACACACGGTCTGAATTTCCGACAACAAGGTCCTATCACACATTTTCTGTCGGAAAATCCGACCGTGTGTACAGGGCATTAGAGGTACGAAATCTATTCTCATCTGGGACTCAAACTTACTAATTATTAAAAACCTATTAATATATTTTTTAACATATTCTTTTCTATTGTTTTGTAACACTATCCTCTCTTTAAAAAAAAAGAAACATTTTTAAGTGCCCTTTTCTTATTATCTATATGTTATCTGACTTCGGACATGAGCCAGTAGGTTTAGTGTTAAGCCTTTTAAACTTGTTTCCTATGGGAGTATAATTTAAAATTGGTGACCGCGGACAAAGAGAAGGCAAATTTTATCACATATCCTCTTTTTCCAAGTAACTACAGACTAGTTCGTTTAGCTTTATAGTTGGAAAGAAATTTGATAAAAGACCACATAGAAGAGTTTTTGCTGGAAAACGATATTTTAGGCAATATACAGAATTAATTCATGAAAGATCACAGCCGTCAAACAAACCCGATTACTTTTTATGCAGATGTAAGCAAAAACTTAAAGGAGTGGCTTTTGGTACAGTTTCCCACACACCGCTAATCTGTAAGTTAGTCTATAGCAGGGATCTCCAACTGGCGGCCCTCCAGCTGTTGAAAAAAAAGTCCCATCATGCCTCTGCCTGTGGGAGTCATGCTTGTAACTGTCAGCCTTGCAATGCCTCATGGGACTTGTAGTTTCGCAACAGCTGGAGGGCCGCCAGTTTGAGACCCCTGGTCTACAGGCTTATAAAATTCAGTTTGTAAACGGGTACCATTTCTGGGAAGATGGGGGTCTGGCCCCCCACTTTCTTCATTGGATAGCTTCCCTTTATTCTTGCCCCAAGGCAAGTCAAATCTATTCTTCATTGCCAATGATTTCACCCTGTTCATTACAACTCCTCATTTTACTACCCCCAATCTTTTGCAGATTCTTGGCAAGTTTGCCTCTATTGGCTCTTAATCTGACTCCCTCATCTGGAACTTTTCTCCTTGCAAACAGCTTTCCCTTTCTAATGATCACCCAATTTCAGGAGAGCCCCGGACAACCAAGGCTCTAGTGCAACATCGCTGGATCGAGATGGGGCTCAGGTAAGTATTAGGAGGGCTGCTGCACACAGAAGGTTTTTTTTTTATCTTAATGCATAGAATGCATTAAGATAAAAAAAAAAAAACTTCTGTCTGTAGAACCACTTTAACCTCAGGTACAATGAATCAATGAATCAGGCCAACTATCCAGCCATGCTGACTAAACTGACCTCTTTGATAACAGAATGGGCATAACTGCTTATCGCTTGGCAAAATCTTAGTGGTCAGAATTACCCTACTTCCTAAAATCCTGGATTTCTTCCTTGTGCTGCCGGTCAAGGTGCCTCTACACTACCTGCATATACTTGAGCAACACATTTTACAAATCTTTTGGAAAAATGCATGCCCTAAACCCACTCTTATTGCCCAAGATCCGTCGTGGTTTAGGACTCCCCAACCCCCCACCCCCCCCAAACAAAATACTACCAAATCGGCAAACTGACCAAATTACTAGCAAAGGTAGAAGTCCTCCTCGGGGTGAGCCTAGAGGTGTGACCCACTGGGAATCGCTGATGTCTTTTGGATTGGCCCAAAGGACAGCAAACAAGTTACAAATCCCATCACCCTGCATTCACTTGCCCTCTGGGATCAATAAAGTATCAAACAGACCTCTCCCCACCTCCCCATGTTATCATTCATGCGGAGTCCCTTGTTCTATGTAGCTTATTCCTCCTCTGCTTCTTTCCGTTTCTGGGAAGCCTTAACCTTAACTAGATTATATCATTTAACAGGTCCAGATGGGATCCTTTCTTTTCCAACACTCTGTCAACGTTCTAATCTCCTGTCGACCTGAACTATTTCGCTACTTCCACATTAAATATTTCTTTGGCTCCAGCATACCTTCCTGCTCTTCCCTAGATCAGATCACCACTTTTGAACTTCTATGTGAAAAGACCCCCATGCCCCTGGACTAACCATAGATTCTGAAGATTGGACTAAAATTTGGCTGACCACTAAGTCTTGCTCTTTGCTATACTTGAGGCTTCTTAAAGTGGGGTTCCACCCAAAAAACAAAAATACCTGGAAAAATTCTAAAAAAAACAAAAACAAAAAAACATTTGGATTTTTTTTTTTTCACTTACCTCTAAATGCCTGTTGCTAGGTGGTCCCTCCTAGTCTGCCTGTTCCTTTGCCTGGGCTGGTGACATCACTTCCCCCTCGGCACAGGAAGGGCTCCGCTCTGCTCCCTCCCTCCTGTCAATCATCTGGGACCCATTACAGGTCCCAGGTGATTGAGCGGCCAATCACGGCGCCGCTCGCGCATGCGCAGTGGGTGCCAGGCTGTGAAGTCACAGCCCGTCGCCCACAGTTGAAATGCCGGCGCCGACGAGTGGAGGGGGGGGACGAGCGGGGCTTCGATCCCCCGCATCGCTGGACCCAGGGACAGGTAAGTGTCCAATTAAAAGTCAGCAGCTGCAGTATTTGTAGCTGCTGACTTTTAATTTTTTATTTTTTTTTGACGGCCCCCCTGGGTGGAACTCCTCTTTAAAAAGTACTCTCTTGCTGGTACTGCCTGCATATCAAAATCCATTCCCGACTACCCCCCCGGAGCGTTTTTCGGGGCTGTAAAGAAACTGGAACGCATCTACATGTCTGGTGGACATGGCCA
>JBBDGP010003539.1:0-50465 GCA_037952835.1 Lithobates septentrionalis | reverse complement strand
GACACCTTGTTTTGGCTTTGTGAGAGGGGGACACCTTGTTTTGGCTTTGTGAGAGGGGGGACACCTTGTTTTGGCTTTGTGAGATGGGGACACCTTGTTGGGGGTTTGTGAGTAGCGGACACCTTGTTAGGGCTTTGTGAGAGGGGGGGCACATTGTTGGGGCTTTGTGAGAGGGGGGACACCTTGTTGGGGCTTTGTGGGAGGGGGGACACCTTGTTGGGGCTTTTTGAGAGGGGGGACACATTGTTGGGGCTTTGTGAGAGGGGGGACACCTTGTTGGGGCTTTGTGGGAGGGGGGATACCTTGTTGGGGCTTTGTGAAAGGGGGGACACCTTGTTGGGGCTTTGTGAGAGGGGGGACACCTTGTTGGGGGTTTGTGAGAGGGGGGACACCTTGTTGGGGCTTTGTGAGAGGGGGGACACATTGTTGGGGCTTTGTGAGAGGGGGGACACCTTGTTGGGGCTTTGTGGGAGGGGGGATACCTTGTTGGGGCTTTGTGAGAGGGGGGACGCCTTGCTGGAGCTTTGTGAGAGAGGGGACACCTTGTTGGGGCTTTGTGAGAGAGGGGACACCTTGTTGGGGCTTTGTGAGAGAGGGGACACCTTGTTGGGGCTTTGTGAGAGAGGGGACACTTTGTTGGGGCTTTGTGAGAGGGGGGACACCTTGTTGGGGGCTTTGTGAGAGGGGGGACACCTTGTTGGGGGTTTGTGAGAGGGGGGACGCCTTGCTGGGGCTTTGTGAGAGGGGGGACACCTTGTTGCGGCTTTGTGAGAGGGGGGAGCACCTTGTTGGAGCTTTGTGAGAGGGGGGACACCTTGTTGGGGCTTTGTGAGAGAGGGGACACTTTGTTGGGGCTTTGTGAGAGGGGGGACACCTTGTTGGGGGTTTGTGAGAGGGGGGACACCTTGTTGGGGCTTTGTGAGAGGGGGGACACATTGTTGGGGTTTGTGAGAGGGGGGACACCTTGTTGGGGCTTTGTGAGAGGGAGAACACATTGTTGGGGCTTTGTGAGAGGGGGGACACCTTGTTGGGGCTTTGTGGGAGGGGGGATACCTTGTTGGGGCTTTGTGAGAGGGGGGACGCCTTGCTGGGGCTTTGTGAGAGGGGGGACACCTTGTTGCGGCTTTGTGAGAGGGGGGAGCACCTTGTTGGAGCTTTGTGAGAGAGGGGACACCTTGTTGGGGCTTTGTGAGAGAGGGGACACCTTGTTGGGGCTTTGTGAGAGAGGGGACACTTTGTTGGGGCTTTGTGAGAGAGGGGACATCTTGTTGGGGCTTTGTGAGAGAGGAAACACTTTGTTAGGGCTTTGTGAGAGGGGTGACACCTTGTTGGGGGCTTTGTGAGAGGGGGGACACCTTGTTGGGGCTTTGTGAGAGAGGGGGTCACCTTGTTGGGGCTTTGTGAGAGGGGGGACACATTGTTGGGGGTTTGTGAGAGGGGGGACACCTTGTTAGGGCTTTGTGAGAGGGGGGACACCTTGTTTTGGCTTTGTGAGAGGGGGACACCTTGTTTTGGCTTTGTGAGATGGGGACACCTTGTTGGGGGTTTGTGAGTAGCGGACACCTTGTTAGGGCTTTGTGAGAGGGGGGGCACATTGTTGGGGCTTTGTGAGAGGGGGGACACCTTGTTGGGGCTTTGTGGGAGGGGGGACACCTTGTTGGGGCTTTTTGAGAGGGGGGACACATTGTTGGGGCTTTGTGAGAGGGGGGACACCTTGTTGGGGCTTTGTGGGAGGGGGGATACCTTGTTGGGGCTTTGTGAAAGGGGGGACACCTTGTTGGGGCTTTGTGAGAGGGGGGACACCTTGTTGGGGCTTTGTGAGAGGGGGGACACATTGTTGGGGCTTTGTCAGAGGGGGGACACCTTGTTGGGGCTTTGTGAGAGGGGAGACACATTGTTGGGGCTTTGTGAGAGGGGGGACACCTTGTTGGGGCTTTGTGGGAGGGGGGATACCTTGTTGGGGCTTTGTGAGAGGGGGGACGCCTTGCTGGGGCTTTGTGAGAGGGGGGACACCTTGTTGCGGCTTTGTGAGAGGGGGGAGCACCTTGTTGGAGCTTTGTGAGAAGGGGGGCACCTTGTTGGGGCTTTGTTAGAGGGGGGTCACCTTGTTGGGGGCTTTGTGAGAGAGGGAACACTTTGTTAGGGTTTTGTGAGAGGGGGACACCTTGTTGGGGCTTTGTGAGAGGGGGGACACCTTGTTGGGGGCTTTGTGAGAGAGGGAACACTTTGTTAGGGTTTTGTGAGAGGGGGGACACCTTGTTGGGGCTTTGTGAGAGGGGGGACACCTTGTTGGGGGCTTTGTGAGAGAGGGAACACTTTGTTAGGGTTTTGTGAGAGGGGGGACACCTTGTTGGGGCTTTGTGAGAGGGGGGACACCTTGTTGGGGGCTTTGTGAGAGAGGGAACATTTTGTTAGGGCTTTGTGAGAGGGGGGACACCTTGTTGGGGCTTTGTGAGAGGGGGGACACCTTGTTGGGGCTTTGTGAGAGAGGGGACACCTTGTTGGGGCTTTGTGAGAGGGGGGACACCTTGTTGGGGCTTTGTGAGAGAGGGGGTCACTTTGTTAGGGCTTTGTGAGAGGGGGGACACCTTGTTGGGGCTTTGTGAGAGAGGGGACACCTTGTTGGGGCTTTGTGAGAGAGGGGACACCTTGTTGGGGCTTTGTGAGAGAGGGGACACCTTGTTGGGGCTTTGTGAGAGAGGGGACACTTTGTTGGGGCTTTGTGAGAGAGGGGACATCTTGTTGGGGCTTTGTGAGAGAGGAAACACTTTGTTAGGGCTTTGTGAGAGGGGTGACACCTTGTTGGGGGCTTTGTGAGAGGGGGGACACCTTGTTGGGGCTTTGTGAGAGAGGGGGTCACCTTGTTGGGGCTTTGTGAGAGGGGGGACACATTGTTGGGGGTTTGTGAGAGGGGGGACACCTTGTTAGGGCTTTGTGAGAGGGGGGACACCTTGTTTTGGCTTTGTGAGAGGGGGACACCTTGTTTTGGCTTTGTGAGATGGGGACACCTTGTTGGGGGTTTGTGAGTAGCGGACACCTTGTTAGGGCTTTGTGAGAGGGGGGGCACATTGTTGGGGCTTTGTGAGAGGGGGGACACCTTGTTGGGGCTTTGTGGGAGGGGGGACACCTTGTTGGGGCTTTTTGAGAGGGGGGACACATTGTTGGGGCTTTGTGAGAGGGGGGACACCTTGTTGGGGCTTTGTGGGAGGGGGGATACCTTGTTGGGGCTTTGTGAAAGGGGGGACACCTTGTTGGGGCTTTGTGAGAGGGGGGACACCTTGTTGGGGCTTTGTGAGAGGGGGGACACATTGTTGGGGCTTTGTCAGAGGGGGGACACCTTGTTGGGGCTTTGTGAGAGGGGAGACACATTGTTGGGGCTTTGTGAGAGGGGGGACACCTTGTTGGGGCTTTGTGGGAGGGGGGATACCTTGTTGGGGCTTTGTGAGAGGGGGGACGCCTTGCTGGGGCTTTGTGAGAGGGGGGACACCTTGTTGCGGCTTTGTGAGAGGGGGGAGCACCTTGTTGGAGCTTTGTGAGAAGGGGGGCACCTTGTTGGGGCTTTGTTAGAGGGGGGTCACCTTGTTGGGGGCTTTGTGAGAGAGGGAACACTTTGTTAGGGTTTTGTGAGAGGGGGGACACCTTGTTGGGGCTTTGTGAGAGGGGGGACACCTTGTTGGGGGCTTTGTGAGAGAGGGAACACTTTGTTAGGGTTTTGTGAGAGGGGGGACACCTTGTTGGGGCTTTGTGAGAGGGGGGACACCTTGTTGGGGGCTTTGTGAGAGAGGGAACACTTTGTTAGGGTTTTGTGAGAGGGGGGACACCTTGTTGGGGCTTTGTGAGAGGGGGGACACCTTGTTGGGGGCTTTGTGAGAGAGGGAACATTTTGTTAGGGCTTTGTGAGAGGGGGGACACCTTGTTGGGGCTTTGTGAGAGGGGGGACACCTTGTTGGGGGCTTTGTGAGAGAGGGGACACCTTGTTGGGGCTTTGTGAGAGGGGGGACACCTTGTTGGGGCTTTGTGAGAGAGGGGGTCACTTTGTTAGGGCTTTGTGAGAGGGGGGACACCTTGTTGGGGCTTTGTGAGAGAGGGGGTCACCTTGTTGGGGCTTTGTGGGAGGGGGGACACCTTGTTTTGGCTTTGTGAGAGGGGGGACACCTTGTTTTGGCTTTGTGAGATGGGGGACACCTTGTTGGGGGTTTGTGAGAGGGGGGACACCTTGTTGGGGGTTTGTGAGAGGGGGGACACCTTGTTGGGGCTTTGTGAGAGGGGGGACACCTTGTTAGGGCTTTGTGAGAGGGGGGACACATTGTTGGGGGCTTTGTGAGAGGGGGGACACCTTGTTGGGGCTTTGTGAGGGGGGGTCACCTTGTTGGGGGCTTTGTGAGAGAGGGAACACTTTGTTAGGGCTTTGTGAGAGGGGGGACACCTTGTTAGGGCTTTGTGAGAGGGGAGACACCTTGTTGGGGCTTTGTGAGAGGTGGGACACCTTGTTGGGGCTTTGTGAAAGGGGGGGTACCTTGTTAGGGCTTTGTGAGAGGGGGGACACCTTGTTGGGGGTTTGTGAGAGGGGGCACCGTGTTGGGGCTTTGTGAAAGGGGGGACACCTTGTTAGGGCTTTGTGAGAGGGGGGACACCTTGTTGGGGGTTTGTGAGAGGGGGGACACCTTGTTGGGGGTTTGTGAGAGGGGGGACACCTTGTTGGGGGTTTGTGAGAGGGATGCACCTTGTTGGGGGTTTGTGAGAGGGGGGACACCTTGTTGGGGCTTTGTAAGAGGTGGGACACCTTGTTGGGGGTTTGTGAGAGGGGGGACACCTTGTTGGGGCTTTGTAAGAGGTGGGACACCTTGTTGGGGCTTTGTGAGAGGGGGGACACCTTGTTGGGGCTTTGTGAAAGGGGGGACACCTTGTTAGGGCTTTGTGAGAGGGGGGACACCTTGTTGGGGGTTTGTGAGAGGGGGGACACCTTGTTGGGGGTTTGTGAGAGGGGGGACACCTTGTTGGGGGTTTGTGAGAGGGATGCACCTTGTTGGGGGTTTGTGAGAGGGGGGACACCTTGTTGGGGCTTTGTAAGAGGTGGGACACCTTGTTGGGGGTTTGTGAGAGGGGGGACACCTTGTTGGGGCTTTGTAAGAGGTGGGACACCTTGTTGGGGCTTTGTGAGAGGGGGGACACCTTGTTGGGGCTTTGTGAAAGGGGGGACACCTTGTTAGGGCTTTGTGAGAGGGGGGACACCTTGTTGGGGGTTTGTGAGAGGGGGGACACCTTGTTGGGGGTTTGTGAGAGGGATGCACCTTGTTGGGGGTTTGTGAGAGGGGGGACACCTTGTTGGGGGTTTGTGAGAGGGATGCACCTTGTTGGGGGTTTGTGAGAGGGGGGGGACACCTTGTTGGGGGTTTGTGAGAGGGGGGACACCTTGTTGGGGGTTTGTAAGAACCGGGGGGACACCTTGTTGGGGGTTTGTGGGAGGGGCAGAGACACAACAGGAGGTCTCAGAATTTGAGTGTATCAGAGATAGGAGATGACCCCCAAAACAATCTGATAGGGTAAAGAGTGGTCGTAAACCCAAACTTTTTCCTTTGTCCTGGTATTCAAAGGACAATCTTTGAATATAAAATAACCGTTTTCACCTTTTATTGTAATTTTTTAAAATCCTTTGTTGTATCCGTATTGCTGATTTATTTTGCCCTCCTTAACAACCACTTCTAATGTTAGACCTCAATCAACACCCGCTGGTGGACGCTGGAACTACAGCCTTTCCGTTCTGGGAAGAACAGCGCCACCAGCAGGCGATTCCTGACATAGGAAGTGGCTGTAAAAAAGGCCACAGGAGATCAGCAACATGGAAACGCAACAAAGAATTACAAAAACTGCCTAGGAACACCCACTCGTCCAGACTGACGCCCACTCCTCCCAAGAGCCTGCTTGCATCGAGGGCTGTTGAGGAGTACTGATGCAAGGTGCTGTGATGCTTTCAGGAAGCTATGTACAGCCCCCCCCCCCACTGGCCCCTCCCACAAAGCCATGATCTGCCTGCATTGCATAGAGAAGCACAAGGACCCAGTGATGACATCACTGGATCCAAAATAGGGTATATAATGAAAAATTTAGTTTGGGGGAGAAACCAGGGAAGACAAAATATAAGCAGATTAAATTAAATTTTTAACATGTGTGTATGTAAATGAGCCCCAACCAACAGGTATAAATGGCTCCTGACATTTGCTGGGCGGCTCCATGTACCCGACCCAATACCAGCCATACATGTAAAGATTATACAACCCTTCCATCATAGATCTTATCGTTCTACCGCATGTGGCCACAGATGGGGGGGTGCCAGAGACACTCGGAAACACTCGGAGACTTGTCCTGACACCCCCCCCCCCCCCCGCCTGCTGCACAGCCGTTCACTGGGGAGATCAGTGTGCTGCTGCTGCTTCTCCCCAGCTCTTATGCAGCTGAGAACAGGGGGAATGTGATCCCCTAACAAAAAAAAAAATAAAAAACACACAAATGTTTTGCCTTTCATTTCTATTTTACACCGAATGAGTTGTTTTAGAAGGTGATTGTTTACAATGACTTTATCTCTTCCATAATACAGAGAAGTTGAATCCAATTCAGATAACTGCAGCACAAGGGATGTTTTTCCAGCCTTTTGAAGTGTAAGAAGACATTGAGTTCCATAGGGCCTGGTCTCTGCAAAGTACTAACACTGACCGAGGGAACAAGGAAAAAAAAACAGGGTCTAGCTAGGACTGAACTAACTAGCACTAAACAAGGGGGGGAGAACAGAGGGAAACACAGTAAGCAAGCGGTAGTGACTCTAAAACACCACTAGATGTCAGCATACTACAGTAGAACAATAATAACCAGATACAGCTCAATAAGACACAAAAGTTGGATCCAATTCAGTTTTAAATTCAGATAATTGCGGTACAGAGGAGGTTTCCATTAGAAGAGGGAAGGTCTGGACAGCCACACTCCAATAAAAACGCCTTTATTGTGCAAAATAACAAAATTACATATCACAGCAGGGTACAGGATAAAAAAATACTGACGCGTTTCACACTCTCAACAGTGCTTAATCATAGCTGGAGGACGTTTCCCCCGGTCTTTTGAAGTGTTGTAAAGCGCTGCGCAAAAACTGTTGGCGCTATATAAATCCTGTATAATAATAATAATAATAATAATGATTATAAATAGCACTGAACAGGAGGGGAGGACAGAGGGAGATACCAATTTACATAATAAACAGGTTGTAGTGACCCTAAAACACCACTAGATGTCAGCCTACCACAGAACAATAATAACCAGATACAGTGTTCAATAGGACACAAACGTTGGACCCAATTCAATTTTAACTTCAGATAATTGCAGTACAGAGGATGTTTCCCCAGTCTTTTGAAGTGTAAGAAGACAATGGGGGAGATTTACTAATTACTAGTAGTTTACCGGGTCTGTAACCTGTTATACCCATTATGAGGGGTTCCCACCATCCCTGTGCTGAGTTCCTGGGTCTGTACACCTGCTGTGCCCATTATGAGGGGTTCCCACCATCCCTGTGCTGAGCTCCCAGGTCTGTACACCCGCTGCGCCCATTATGAGGGGTTCCCACCATTCCTGTGCTGAGTTCCCGGGTCTGTACACCCAATGTTCCCATTATGAGAGGTTCCCACCATCCCTGTGCTGAGCTCCCAGGTCTGTACACCTGCTGTGCCCATTATGAGGGGTTCCCACCATCCCTGTGCTGAGTTCCCGGGTCTGTACACCTGCTGTGCCCATTATGAGGGGTTCCCACCATCCCTGTGCTGAGTTCCCGGGTCTGTACACCTGCTGTGCCCATTATGAGGGGTTCCCACCATCCCTGTGCTGAGTTCCCGGGTCTGTAACCTGTTATACCCATTATGAGGGGTTCCCACCATCCCTGTGCTGAGTTCCCGGGTCTGTACACCTGCTGTGCCCATTATGAGGGGTTCCCACCATCCCTGTGCTGAGTTCCCGGGTCTGTACACCCGCTGTGCCCATTATGAGGGGTTCCCACCATCCCACCTGCCCCAGTTTGAGCTGCTCATTTCTGGTCTTGTTGTCACTGGGACAGGAAGTGGGAGATTTCTTCCAGTAGGGGTCAGAGGAGTGTAGTGACCTCAGACTAGATGACATCATAGTTGGGTGGAGACAGAGAAAGGTTTCGGTGGATTAGCGATGACGGGGATGGAGCTGGGAGACAGGAAAGTAAATAGAAGGTTGTAATCAGTTATAACTGTAACGCTCCAGCAGAGGGCGGTGTGGTACAATTATATTCTTAGTATCTGAGGCCTGTGTCAGTTGAGGCACCACACTGCCCCCTGCAGGGAATTCTTATACATACTGTAGATATAGGAGAATATCTACATAAATTTAGTTGAATCTGTGGATGGCAGGCGCTTGTTTTCAGTTACTTCTTGCACATTGTGCGTCGGACCTCACAGAAAGACCACTGCTTCCACATAGAGAGCAAGGACCTTTCTCTGCAGCATGCTGGCGGTGGACAGGCTTTTCTACCAGGCTGCTTTCTGATGAAAACTCACTATTAGGGAAATAGTGCCTGTACCTTCATCCTGTGTTAATGCGGACAAAAACGTATGTTATTAGGCGCTTTACTGTATGGGTTGAATGCTTTTCATTGATTTAAAGCTGAAAATACCACATTTGGCCACTAGATGGAGCTCACAGAACTTCTCCAGGATACTTAGCACCACCTAGTGGTCCCCTAGTCACTCTGCAATGCACTGAAAGCATAAGCAGTGTTGTCACCCCTGGTCCAGTGCACAGTCTGATCTACACAACACCTTCCCCACATCATGAAGATGAGAAGAACGGAAAGTGCAGGTAGTCCTGTCACAGGATGACAACTCTGCCTCTCCATAGATACAGCGAGGTGACACCCTAAGACTACACAGCACCTCCCCCTTTCCATATCGCCATAACATAGGGGAAAGGTGTTCTGTAGTCCTAACATATTTCCTGCCCTAGGGTGACAATGCTGCTCCTCCTTCGTGGTGTGACTCAGCGTTGTCACCCTAGTACAGGAAGCGTGTGTGGACTACAGGACACTTCCCTCTCTCCACATATCCATACCAAAGGAGAAAGGTGTTTTGTAGTCCTAGGGGGTCAACATTGCTCCTCCTTAGCAGGGTGACTCAGTGTTGTCACCCTAGTACAGGAAGAGTGTGTGGACTACAGAACACCTTCCTCTCTCCACATCTGCATACCATAAGGGGAAAGGTGTTTTGTAGTCCTATCAGATTTCCTGTCCTAGGGTGTCAACATTGCTCCTCCTTAGCGGGGTGACTCAGCGTTGTCACCCTAGTACAGGAATCATGTGTGGACTACAGAACACCTTCCTCTCTCCACATCTGCATACCATAAGGGGAAAGGTGTTTTGTAGTCCTATCAGATTTCCTGTCCTAGGGTGTCAACATTGCTCCTCCTTAGCGGGGTGACTCAGCGTTGTCACCCTAGTACAGGAATCATGTGTGGACTACAGAACACCTTCCTCTCTCCACATCTGCATACCATAGGAGAAAGATCTTTTGTAGTCCTGTCCTAGGGTGTCAACATTGCTCCTGCTTCATGGTGTGACTCAACGTTGTCACCTTAGTAGAGGAAGCATGTGTGGACTACAGAACACCTTCCTCTCTCCACATCTGCACACCATAAGGGGAAAGGTGTTTTGTAGTCCTATCAGATTTCCTGTCCTAGGGTATCAACATTGCTCCTCCTTAACGGGGTGAGTGAGCGTTGTCACCTCTTGATAGGAAGTGTGTTATGACTACAGAACACCTCCCTCTCTCCATAACATAGCGGTGAGGTGCGCTGTAGTCATAACATACTGCCTGTCCTGGGGTGACAATGCTGCTCCTCTGGAGTGAGATCAGTGAGTGTTGTCACCCTAGGGCAGGACGTGTGTTAGAAGAACTACAGAACACATTATCCCTATATTATCGAGAGAGGGAGGTGTCCTGTAGTCCTAATACACTTCCTGTCATTGGGTGACAATGCTTACTTACAAAGGAGGAGCAGTGTTCTCACCCTAGGACAAGATGTGTGTTTGGACTACAGAACGCCTCCTTCTCTCCAGCTCTCCTTAGAATAGGGGAGAGATGTTCTGTAGTCCTAATACACTTCCTGTCCTAGAGTGACAATGCTTACTTACCCCTCAAAGGAGGAACAGTGTTGTCACCCTAGGACAGGACCTGTGTTTGGCTCTCCTTAGCATAGGGGAGAGGTGTTCTGTAGTCCGAACACACTTCCTGTATTAGGGTGACAACGCTGCTCCTTTATAATGAGATGAGTGAGTGTTGTCACCCCAGGACAGGAAGTGTGTTTTCTGGTGGTGGGAATCGCCCTGTGAAGTCATTGTAGTCACTTCCTCATTGGGGGTCCCCCTAGTGAAGAACTTCCCTATTGGATCCTTCTGATTGGATGGCTTGCTGCCCAATCTGCAATGGAGGGAGGGGGGAATGGGTGAACTGCTAAGTGGCCCTTAGGAATCTGCCCCCACACCTGCTCACAACCAATCGATTTTCTCACCTCTCAGGGGCCCGCACATTACTTACCATCTGCCAGTCCACTGACAATGACTGGAGGGCCCTGACGCAGCGCTCGGTAACTCACTGCAATGTGTCGGGTGAACACAGAACGTAGGGCGAATGGGGCGGAGAGTGGGCGGAGCCATGCAAATCCTTCTCTTATGTCCCACGGGAAACTGTTTTAGGCTTACTGGCCTTCATCAGTGTTGGGCACACCATAAACGATCTTCATACGTTTTACCAAAACTCTGTCATATGAGGATCTATCTAATCTATCCAATCTGTATCCAATCAGGCCGGCCCTTTCATTACATAGTTGTTGGTTGATCTGAAGATCCCCCCCCCAACACACACACACACACACATTACAATCGGATTGTTCAATCTCCGACAGATCTAACACTAACTATGCAGTTCCAGGGGTCGCCCTGATCGCATAATATTTCATTGGATTGTTTAAGTTTGTCTTCATGAAAAAGAACCAAAGTTTTGCAAAATTGTGGTAAAATTATAGGGCAATGTACAATCAGATTGCAGTGGCCACGGCTCTTCTGACGAAACGCGTCTGATTTTTTATTTTTCCTTCACGTGGCAATAAATTTTTCTTATGGAATGGAGTTGCTGGCTATTTTTCTACTTTGTCTACCTATTCGGGTGTTGTCTGGAGGACACCGCAGCCTGAGCACCTACCTGCGGACTCCGCCCTGCCTGTTGGTATCCCCGTGTTCAGAGCTCTGCACTTTTCTGTTTGTAGATTGTGCAAGCAGATTGAAGAGTGTATGGCCATCTTAGGATTTAACAAAACAATGTAATATAAGGCCATACCGAAACATCCATTCAATCTGCACCCAATCAGGCCGGCCTTCGCATGATATAGATGATGCTAGATCTCAAGGAGATTGCGCAATCAGATTGTGTAGTGCAGGGGGGTCCCCAAACTATAACAGATCTGGCCCTCAACACGGCGTTATCCGGCCCCCAGCCCGGATCAGTGATGTATCCCCCAATGGGCAACGCGTTTCGTCCCTCCTCCAGGGCATCATCAAGGACATCATACTGAATGACGCCCTGGAGGAGGGGCGAAACGCGTTGACGCACTTCCGGTCTTTAAACCGCTGACAAAAAACTTTTTCTCTCCGTGGAACGCACGCCGACCAGCGCCGCACCCAGAACTTCATGCTTATGCCTGTTTTGTAAGTAGCAACGAGCCAGCGCAAACTTTTCTCCATCCATACAGTACTTCACTATTGGTTCCTTCTTCGTCTCCCGTATGTGAAAACCAATCAGCGCCTTTGAACATCTATAAAAACCATTATTGTGAGAGGCTCCAGAGAGATCCCTTCGTCCCATACTCGATCGTACCGATCTCAGCTTTTCTGACCCCAGACTGCAAAGCTGAGGGTCCTTGTCATTCAGTGGGTGGGGTCACAAGAGGGGACTGTGCCACATGACACCGCCCATATTTGTGGAGCACCAGCAATGATACTGGAGCACCTAGCACTTTATATAAGAGACATTATTTGTGAAAAACGATTTTTTGTGTAATGTTTTACACAGTCATTTATTTGCACTTACCAATTATAGCCTGCAAGCACTGTTTATATTGATCCATCATATGTGTAATATGTGCAGCTTTTTTTTTTTGTTACTAACTCATCTCTTTGTTTCTTCTCTCTGCATTGCAGGGATGAGAAACACAAAAATCGTTCCCTCTGTACAGAGCTCTGTGTTGCTTTTCAGGGATAAGAAACACAAAGATCATTCCCTCTGTACAGAGCTCTGTGCTGCTTTGCAGGGATAAGAAACACAGAGATCATTCCCTCTGTACAGAGCTCTGTGTTGCTTTGCAGGGATAAGAAACACAGAGATCATTCCCTCTGTACGGAGCTCTGTGCTGCTTTGCAGGGATAAGAAACACATAGATCATTCCCTCTGTACAGAGCTCTGTGTTGCTTTTCAGGGATAAGAAACACAAAGATCATTCCCTCTGTACAGAGCTCTGTCCTGCTTTGCAGGGATAAGAAACACAAAGATCATTCCCTCTGTACAGAGCTCTGTCCTGCTTTGCAGGGATAAGAAACACAAAGATCATTCCCTCTGTACAGAGCTCTGTGCTGCTTTGCAGGTATAAGAAACACAGAGATCATTCCCTCTGTACAGAGCTCTGTGTTGCTTTGCAGGGATAAGAAACACAAAGATTGTTCCCTCTGTACAGAGCCCTGTGCTACTTTGCGGGGATAAGAAACAGAGCTCTGTGCTGCTTTGCAGGGAGAAAAGACACAGAGATCATTCCCTTTGAACAGAGCCCTGTGTTCCTTTGCAGGGATAAGAAACAGAGAGATCGTTCCCTCTGTACAGAGCCCTGTGTTCCTTTGCAGGCATAAGGAACAGAGAGATTGTTCCCTCTGTACAGAGCCCTGTGTTGCTTTGCAGGGATAAGAAACACAAAGATTGTTCCCTCTGTACAGAGCCCTGTGTTGCTTTGCAGGGAGAAGAGACACAGAGATCATTCCTTCTGTACAGAGCCCTGTGTTCCTTTGCAGGGATAAGAAACAGAGAGATTGTTCCCTTTGTACAGAGCCCTGTGTTCCTTTGCAGGGATAAGAAACAGAGAGATTTTTCCCTTTGTACAGAGTCCTGTGTTGATTATCAACATCCGACAATCACACAGCCGACCAGCAGGTCCTGGCCAATGACATGCTGACTAAGGTCAGCCATACACGGTTCGAATTCGAACCTTGTATGGGCAGGCTCAATGTACCAAGTGGATTGAACAATCAACCTGGGTACAACCAGCATGTCGTGTTTTACCTGCGATTACCACTAGTGGCTGCTATAGCCGCTAGCACTAATCACTGTCTTCCCCCTCCCCCCACCGGGAGAAGACAATGGGCCAGCAGTAGGGATTTCCCCATCAACACTGTCGGTGTTTTGATTGGGGAATCGAGCAAATTTCTTTCCTAAAACTGAGTATGGCCATCCTTAGTTCTGCTGTGTACAATCACCCGGAAGACACACACACACAGTTTACTATACTTCAGGTATGAATGAACACAGTGAGTGATCAGTATTGATCATTCATTGTGTTCATTCAGGAAAGGAAGGGGCTGGTAAATGTGACATATTTACCTAACCCTTCTTCCACTCTCCATCCTGAAGGATCCTAATGTGTGCTTGTAACTGCCAGTGGGAAGGAGAGGAGCTGGCAGCATTGTTGGGGTGGGGGGCAACACACAGGGGGGCCTAGGCAGCAGGGGGGAAAATTTGGTGCACAGGAAGGGTGGTTGGTGCGGTGTGGTGGGGGGGGGGGGCAATTACTGGAACTGATCCCCTGTACGGCTCTCTCTGCAGCAGCTGAAAGCCAGCAGGAGGGGGAGGAGAATAAGCCAGCTTTCAGCTGCTGCAGAGAGAGCCATACAGGTGGTTGGTTCTAGTACCTGCCCCCCCTCCATGATGATCACCCTCCCTGCCCACATCTGATCCACCCAGCTACCTGGGCCCCCCTACTGGAAAGGTTGTACCTCCTTATCCACGGGTCTAAAGGGGGACTCTGATGGGGATCCTGATGTAATCCCAAAGAAATGGGCGACTCTGATGGGGGCCCTGATACAAGGGGGGCTCTGATGGGGGCTCTGATACAAGGGGGGCCCTGATAAAAGGGGGGCTCTGATGGGGCCCTGATAAAAGGGGGGCTCTGATACAAGGGGGGCTCTGATGGGGCCCTGATAAAAGGGGGGCTCTGATACAAGGGGGGCTCTGATGGGGCCCTGATAAAAGGGGGGCTCTGATGGGGCCCTGATACATAGGGAGCTCTGATGGGGCTCTGATACATGGGGGGCTCTGATGGGGCCCTGATACAAGGGGGGCTCTGATGGGGCCCTGATAAAAGGGGGGCTCTGATGGGGCCCTGATAAAAGGGGGGCTCTGATGGGGCCCTGATACATAGGGAGCTCTGATGGGGCCCTGATACATGGGGGGCTCTGATGGGGCCCTGATACAAGGGGAGCTCTGATGGGGCCCTGATACAGGGGCGGCTCTGATGGGGCCCTGATACAGGGGCGGCTCTGATGGGGCCCTGATACAAGGAGAGCTCTGATGGGGCCCTGATACAAGGGGGGCTCTGATGGGGCCCTGATACAAGGAGGGCTCTGATGGGGCCCTGATAAAAGGGGGGCTCTGATGAGGCCCTGATACAAGGGGGGCTCTGATGAGGCCCTGATACAAGGGGGGCTCTGATGGGGCCCCTGATACAAGGGGGGCTCTGATGGGGCCCTAATACAAGGAGAGCTCTGATGGGGCCCTGATACAAGGGGAGCTCTGATGGGGCCCCTGATACAAGGGGGGCTCTGATGGGGCCCTGATACAAGGAGAGCTCTGATGGGGCCCTGATACAAGGAGGGCTCTGATAGGGCCCTGATACAAGGGGGGCTCTGATAGGGCCCTGATACAAGGAGGGTTCTGATGGGGCCCTGATACAAGGAGGGTTCTGATAGGGCCCTGATACAAGGGGGGCTCTGATAGGGCCCTGATACAAGGAGGGTTCTGATGGGGCCCTGATACAAGGAGAGCTCTGATGGGGCCCTGATACAAGGGGGGCTCTGATGGGGCCCTGATACAAGGGGGGCTCTGATGGGGCCCTGATACATGGGGAGCTCTGATGGGGCCCTGATACAAGGGGGGCTCTGATGGGGTCCTGATACAAGGGGGGCTCTGATGGGGTCCTGATACAAGGGGGGCTCTGATGGGGCCCTGATACAAGGGGGGCTCTGATGGGGCCCCTGATACAAGGGGGGCTCTGATGGGGCCCCTGGTACAAGGGGAGCTCTGATGGGGCCCTGATACAAGGGGAGTTCTGATGGGGCCCTGATACAAGGGGAGTTCTGATGGGGACCCTGATGATTGGGGGGGCTCTGATGAGGAGGACTTTAAGGGGGGACTCATTATTGTATAAAATTGAATTTTCCTGGTGTGTGAATATTAGTAGGGTTAGATTACACTGAGTGTGTCTGGTACAGAGAAGTGTGGCGCCCCCTCTGGTGCTCTGTGATCTGACATTGGGGGGTCCAGTGACAGCAGATGGAGGATTCCTGTAAATCTCCGACTTCCTATATAGAAGATACACTATATTACCAAAAGTATTGGGACACCTGCCTTTATACGCACATGAACTTTAACGGCATCCCAGTCTTAGTCCGTAGGGTTCAATATTGAGTTGGCCCACCCTCTGCAGCTATAAGAGCTTCAACTCTCCTGGGAGGGTTGTCCACAAGGTTTAGGAGTGTGTGTATGGGAATGTTTGACCATTCTTCCAGAAGAGCATTTGTGAGGTCAGGCGCTGATATTGGACGAGAAGGCCTGGCTCCCAGTCTCCGCTCTAATTCACCCCAAAAGTGTTCTATCGGGTTGAGGTCAGGGCTCTGTGCAGGCCAGTCAAGTTTCTCCACCCCAAACTCCCTCGTCCGTGTGTAGCAAAGTCTTTTACCTCTTCCAGTCTAATGAGAACCTTTGAGGCCACAGACCACAAAAGAGGATTTATTTCTTTTAACAGTCGTTTTTATATTTTAAGGGGGAAAGAGGGTTAGGGACAGGACACACTTAAGTAGTTGTAGATTTAATTGGCAGACTCCAAGACTTCAATAGGAGGACAGCCGTGCAGGGAAAGGCCCCCAGCAAGGCACCACATCTGCACGTGCAGGATTACTGTCTCCTATGGCAACAGTCCTTTAACAGTTCCTAACTCAAACGTAACAGTTCTTTCCAGGGGCGGACTGACCATTGAGCCACTCGGGCACTGCCCGAGGGCCCTGGGCCACTAGGGGGCCCCATGAGTTATCAGTCCGCCCCTGGTTCTTTCATCTTCACTAAACTACCTTGTGTAGTTCTTCAACACTGAGCTCCCGGTCTCTCACAAGACCCTCTGATTCACTGACTCTGAATCCCTTGAGCTCCTCTTAGGTTGGCGGTGGAATCCCCCTCAAGTGTCACCCCCCGCTTCCCTGCTGGATCCCTAGCTTGGCACTCCAGATACTTCTCAAGCTTCACCCCTGCTAACCGGCGAGGGCCCTGGCTTGACTCATAAGGCTGCCCCGCAGGCGTCTCCTCCGTGGGTTGGGTCCCTGACTAGATCACCGCCTGAAGTTTCCCGATTCTCCACCGTGCCCGTTCGGTGAGAATACTGCTCCGGTACTTTCTTCAGTTACTCACTGTGGTCCCTGGTAAAGGTGGTTGGTCCCTTTGTGGCGACAGCTTCTTCTCTACCTCGGACCACTGACAGGTTCTCCGGCTAGCAGAACCCTCTCTTTTGGTTGGACTGCAAGCCGCAGTCTCAACCCTGCGCTGCCCTCTTACTTCTGGCTAGGCCCTCACACAGCCTGGCAGCCAGACGCCCAGGGGATAGGCCCCATCTCCGGCCTAGCAGCCCAGGGAATACAACACACGTCCACCCAGACAACCGTCCAGGTGGCACAGAACAGAGATCACCTGACTCCACCCGAATATATAGGTTCTCCCAGCGGGCCAAGAGATTCAAGAAAACCCCTGCCCTTTGTCTGAGATACCCCATATACCCACAACCTGACCTTGGGTTGCCCTTCTGATATCCTTTACCCCCAAGTACCCGGCCACCTAGTGGTAGAAGAGAAAAGTGCAACAAGGCAAAACTTAGGGAGAAATCAATAGATCTTTATCAATCGACTAAGATGACTACTCTTGGCAGGTAAATTTGTGAGGAGCTCCCTGACTAAACCCCAGGGTTCTACACATGTCTTTATGGACCTTGCTTTGTGCACTGGTGAGCAGTCATGTTGGAACAGGAAGGGACCATCCCCAAACTGTTCCCACAAAGTTGGGAGCATGAAATTGTCCAAAATGTCTTGGTATGCTGGGTCCCTAGCTTGGCACTCCAGATACTTCTCAAGCTTCACCCCTGCTAACCGACGAGGGCCCTGGCTTGACTCACAAGGCTGCCCCGCAGGCGTCTCCTCCGTGGGTTGGGTCCCTGACTTGGTCACCTCCTGAAGTTTCCCAGTTCTCCACCACGCCCGTTCGGTGAGAATGTGGTTCCGGTACTTTCTTCAGTTACTCACTGTAGTCCCTGGTAAAGGTGGTTGGTCCCTTCGTGGCGACAGCTTCCCTTCTACCTCCTTAAGAGTTCCCTTCACTGGAACTAAGGGGCCAAGCCCAACTCCTGAAAAACAACCCCCACACCATAATCCCCCCTCCACCAAATAGTTTGGACCAGTGCACAAAGCAGGGTCCATAAAGTCATAAAAGAGTGAGTTTGGGGTGGGAGAACATGACTGGCCTGCACAGAGTCCTGACCTCAACCCGATAGAACACCTTTGGGATGAATTAGAGCGGAGACTGTGAGCCAGGCCTTCTCGTCCAACATCAGTGCCTGACCTCACAAATGCACTTCTGGAAGAATGGTCAAACATTCCCATAGACACACTCCTAAACCTTGTGGACAGCCTTCCCAGAAGAGTTGAAGCTGTTATAGCTGCAAAGGATGGGCCACCTCAATACTGAACCCTACAGACTAAGACTGGGATGCCATTAAAGTTCATGTGCGTGTAAAGGCAGGCGTCCTAATACTTTTGGTAATATAGCGTATTTCTGTCCCTTCCAGAACAGATCTCACACATTTGTTCTCATGCTATCCCTGTGTAGTACAGGCTGAGGCCCACTAGGTGTCAGCAGAAGGCAGTTCTATTTTCCTTGCCCTGATGTCCACTGGAGAAGTTGGTTGTTCCTGGCCCTGGGGCCGCGGGGCGTATTAGAAAAAGTCTTCACATACCGGTGACCTGGGTGCAGCAAGTATGGACTCGGAGTACTCATCTCCCCAAGGGATCCCAGCTAAACAGATCTTTATAGCTGGCTGCGGGCAAATGCCAATTTAGCTACATTACAAGTACAGAATCCAACCAAACCCCTCCCCCCCCCCCACTTCAACATGCTAACAGAGTTTTTTCGAACCCTTTCCAATTTTTATTACATACCCTATTTTATACCTGGTGATGTCATCACCAGGTCTCTGTGCTACTCTAACTTAGCCCCATCTAGTGGTCAAATGTGGTATTTTCCATTTTAAATCAATGAAAAACATTCGACCAGCTAAGGCACTAGCCTATTAAAATTTGGTTTCTTTTGGCGTATTGGCACAGAATGATTTTTCTTTACTTACCGCCATGTAGTGGCCCTTTGCAGTATTAGACGGTGATAAGTATCATAGAAAGTTCTTAGAATTTTTTGCGCTATCTAGTGGCCAATTGCAATATTAGATGGTGCTAAGTATCATAGGAAGTTCTTAAATTTTTAGCGCCATCTAGTGGTCAATCACAGTATTAGACGGTGCTAAGTATCAAAGGAAGGTCTTATAATATTTATCGCCATCTAGTGGTCAATCGCAGTATTAGATGGTGCTAAGTATCAAAGGAAGTTCTTATAATATTTAGCGTCATCTACTGGCCAATAGCAGTATTAGATAGTGCTAAGTATCATAGGAAGTTCTTATAATATTTAGCGCCATCTAGTGGCCAATTGCAGTATTAGAAGGTGGTAAGTATCATAGGAAGTTCTTATAATATTTATGGCCATCTAGTGGTCAATCGCAGTATTAAACTGTGCTAAGTATCATAGGAAGTTCTTATAATTTTTAGCGTCATCTAGTGGCCAATCGCAGTATTAGATTGTGCTAAGTATCATAGGAAATTCCTATAATATTTATCACCATTTAGTGGCCAATTGCAGTACTACATGGTGCTAAGTATCATTGGAAATTCTCATGAAACTTAGCCCCATCTAGTGGTCAAATGTGGAATTTTCCATTTTAAATTAATGAAAAACATTCGACCAGCACAGGAAATAGCCTATTGGCACAGAATGAACTTTCTTTACTTAGCACCATGTAGTGGCCAGTTGCAGTATTAGATGGTGCTAAGTATCATAGGAAATTCTGAGAATATTTAGCGCCATCTAGTTGCCAGGTTTCCAAATCAGATTGTGCTAAGTATCATAGAAAATTCCTATAATATTTAACACCATCCAGTTGCCAGCTGCAGTTTTAGATGGTGCTACGTATCATAGGAAATCCTTATAACATTTAGCGCCATCTAGTGGCAAAGTGCGTTACTGAATGGTGCTAAATATCATAGAAAATTCCCATGAGACGTAGGCCCCATCTAGTGGTCAAATGCTGTATTTTCCATTTTAAATGAATGAAAAACATTCAACCAACACAAGAAATAGATTTTTAACTGTTTTTTTTTTTTTTTGGCCTATTCGCACAGAGTGAATGTACACGCACTTTCACTGGCTAAATTGGTAAATAATATTTTATAAATACACCCCAGTGTGTTTGTGATATCATATGTATTGCCATTGACAGTGATGGAAGGCCCAGTCAACACAGTGGCTGGTGTGCGGTAGGATTATGCGCCAATCTTCCATGGGCGTCGTGCATTTCCTTTTTTGTTTTGTTTTTTAAATGAACCTTCTTGAAATGTCACCAAGTGTTATTACATCGGGTTCTATTGGCCTGAGTGTGATGCTAAGTGGTGGATGGCATCACATCGCACAAAAAAAAAATAAAAACAAATACTGCATGCTGCACTTTTTTCCAGCTCTCGTCACTGCAATTTATTGCAATTCAGAGGGTGTTTTTTAACACAAACTTATTGGCGGCACCCAGTCAGTGGAATGTTAGTTTTGGGCGGCACACATTTTTCATTTTTAGATTTTCTTGCATGTGCAGCAAAGGCTCAGATCTTTTTGAATGTAGAAGTTGCGGCGGGAAGTGCAAGCAGAGACAGACACTGGGGAGGAAGTCAGCGGAGGACGTCTGTAGGTGTGAGCTCTCTCAGTTTGAATCAACCTTTTCCCTTTACTGAAGGCACAAAGTTTGCATTCGGGTTACATGACCCCGGACTTATCGGAGGGAGCTGGGCCTCGGCAGCAGGAAATCTGTATATAGATTTATGTATCCCATTAAGATCTATTGGCATCCTATTATTATTATGTATCCTATTATTATCTATTGGCGGAGACCTGACCCCATTCCATAACAATGATTAAAGTCTGCATAAATCTTAAAGCAGAACACCAAAAATAACAAGAGTAAAATTAATAGGCCATTAAAAGATTAAAAAAAAAAAAAGCCGCTTTTGTTGCAAAAGTCATCTTCAATCCAGGGATTTCCCCTGCAGTGCTTCTTTCTGGCCGCTAGATGTCCTCAGTCTGATAGCCAGCCTCATTAAACCCCGCCCCTCCTTCCTTTCAGCTTCGGTCATTCTGGACCTGCCCCCAACCTGTGACTGGGCAGTGAAAAGAGTAGCAGCACCTTGATGAGCTCATCTCTCAGTCACTCTGCTCTCTCCTTCTATCAGTGTACAAACCGGCTCCTTGTGCTACTCCTTCCTTTCACACTCCAGCTAGGTTTGCCCCCTTTTCTTCCAGCCAAACCCGAACACTTTAGCGGCCTGTCACACCCTTGGGTGCCCCAAGGAGAGTAGTAATGCAGTGCGCATAGCGTGCCACAGCAAACGGTGGGTGCGGCTAAATTTCTCTTGCTGACATCATCTGCCCCCCCCCCCCCAGTGATGCCAAACCTGCCCCCCCCAGACAGCCATCCACAGCTTCCGGATGGCAACAGATTCGTGTGTGACTATCTTGGTTACTTGGGGAGCCACAGCCCGGTCTGAATAATGTGTCCGGGTTTCAGTCTGCCTGAAACCCGGACACACCATTCAAAACCCGGGCTGTCCGGGTCAATCCCGGGCAGGTGGCAACCCTAACTCCAGCACTGCTGTGCAGGAACTGCAAGAGGCAGATGCCAGCAGTAGATAACTGGGGATCCTGCCCAGTTGCCTTGTCTTCCTGTAGCAGTCTGACCACACCGAGCACGGAAGCAGATCTGTACTGGCGTAGTCAGTTTGTATCCCTCAGCTGAGCTACAGGGTGCGGTGCTGACCCCATGCCGTGCCTGTAGACCCATACTCAGATTTGCTGCTCTGTTTGATTGAAAGACACGGAACGAAGTTCCCCATTGTTCCGCACGTCATTCTTCTGCATTCTTCCCATAAGTATTAAAGTGGAACTCTGTGGAGAAAAAAAAAATGTTGAATTATGCTGAGTAAAATGAATTACCTCTAATGATGGTAATCCTATGTGAGGAAATGTCACATATATTGGCCGGGGATCATGGCATGCTGGTCTTACGTGCAGACTTGGTGGTGTTCTACTGCTGAACAGGTTCAGAGAAGCTCTAAGGTGTAGAATTACAGGTAGACAGAAGTATCTTGCAGCACTGGAATGATAGACTTACAGGAAGGAAGGAGCTCCAGTAAAAGTCACTTGAAACATAGGGGGGGTGCTGGACTCATAGGGGGGCAGGAGTACCTGCCGATGTTACTTGCAGTGCAGGGGTGCACAGGGATCCCAGAGGGTGCAAGGAGCTGGATACAGTTGAAGTGCACGTGGAGTCTTAGATAGACAGCATACCCCCTGGCACGCGATGGGGTAACAAAGCGCGATTGCACGTACAGCGAAGTTGAGAGGTCCTAGGAGGGCATGCAGAGTCTAAGGCGCCTCCTTGTCTTCACCAGAGGGCCTGAAGGTGGAGATGGGAGCGACTCCCAGGTTGCAGCCCTCTGGCTTATCCAAGCGGGCAGCTACTGGGAACTGAGTGCTGGTATGCAGGTGGTCCCTTGCAGCACCGAGACACTGGGATCACTGGTCAGGAGGTAGTACAGGCCTAGATGGAGGGGCATGCATGGAATGATACAGAGACACTGGGAGTGGGTAGGAGTGCACAGAGTCATAGGGGTCATTGGAAGAAGGCTGGAGTACACAGTAGGGTTCCCACCTGTCCGGGATTCATCTGGACAGTCTGGGTTTTGAATCATGTTTCTGGGTTTCATTATACTGGGGGACAAAGTCACCTGGGGAAAGGATTATTCTGGGGATTGACTGACCTGGAGGGGAGGATTGTACTTGGGGACAAACTGACCTTGGGTGATTATACTAGGGGACAGATTGACCTCTGGAGGAGAATTGTACTGTGGTACAAACTGACCTGGGGGCAGGGGCATTGCTAGTTCTACAAAAGATCTGGGGCTAGAGCCCATAGCAGTGTAGTAAAGAAAGTCATGGGCGGGCATACACATGTATGTAGAGCCCCCATTACATCAGGGTCCCCAAAGAGCCCCCCTTACATTAGGGTCCCCAGAGAGCCCCCCCTTAAATCAGGGTCCCCAGAGAGCCCCCCCCTTAAATCAGGGTCCCCACAGAGCCTCCCCTTAAATCAGGGTCCCCAGAGAGCCCCCAACTTACATCAGGGTCCCCAGAGAGCCTCCCCTCCCCTTGGGGACCCCTGCAGAGACTCGGGGCTATGTGCCCCAGATTCGGGGCTATAGTCCCAAAGCCACCCCCTAGCGACGCCACTGCCTGGGGGATTATATTAAGGGACAGATTGACCTGTGGGGACAAATTAACTTGGGGGGGATTTAACTGGGGGACAGATTGACCGGGGGGGTAGGATTGTATTGGGGGACATATTGACCTGGTGGGGGATTATACCGGGAGACAGTCTGATCTGGGGGGGGGGGACACTGATCTTGTTTTATTTAACCACACCCCTTAATCCCCTCCCACCATTAACACAATTTGGGCACACCCACTGTTGATATAGTGTGCTATGCATTCTGCATTAATACTCTCCTTGGGGTACCAAACAGTGTCCCAGGCCTATTACAATCCTATAGTGTATACTACAAAAAAAAAATCACTGTGTGCCGCTAAAATGTTAAGGTTGGGCGTGAAAAGAAGGTGGTGACCCCAGTGCACAGAGAAACACAGAAGCAAGTTGCTGACTTGGAGGGCACATTTGCTGGAAAGGAATGGCAGGCTGGAACACACAGGGGGAATCACCGAGGTGAAGGACAGCTGGATGCTGGCTGAGGTACAAAAGGCAGGTGTACAAGTAGGCTGGGTTGCTCAGAAGATATGACATGTGCTGGGATTTTGGTTGATGGCAGCAACATACAGAGAGTCAAATAGGATAGGCTGGGGCATGCTGAGATACTGGAAGACACTGGATAGCGACACTGGGAACACTGGGGGTACAGAGATCAAACTGGAAGACACTGGGAGATGATCCTGGGAACACTGGAGGTACTGAGATCACACTGGAAGACACTGGGGGAGGATTCTGGTAACACTTGGGGTACAGAGATCATACTGGAAGACACTGGGAGATGATTCTGGGAACACTGGAAATATGGAGATCACACTGGAAGGCACTGGGAGATGACTCTGGGAACACTGGAGATACAGAGATCACACTGGAAATATGGAGATCACACTGGAAATATGGAGATCACACTGGAAATATGGAGATCACACTGGAAATATGGAGATCACACTGGAAGGCACTGGGAGATGACTCTGGGAACACTGGAAATATGGAGATCACACTGGAAGGCACTGGGAGATGACTCTGGGAACACTGGAAATATGGAGATCACACTGGAAATATGGAGATCACATTGGAAGGCACTGGGAGATGACTCTGGGAACACTGGAAATATGGAGATCACACTGGAAGGCACTGGGAGATGACTCTGGGAACACTGGAGATACAGAGATCACACTGGAAGGCACTGGGAGATGACTCTGGGAACACTGGAAATATGGAGATCACACTGGAAATATGGAGATCACACTGGAAGGCACTGGGAGATGACTCTGGGAACACTGGAAATATGGAGATCACACTGGAAGGCACTGGGAGATGACTCTGGGAACACTGGAAATATGGAGATCACACTGGAAATATGGAGATCACATTGGAAGGCACTGGGAGATGACTCTGGGAACACTGGAGATAAGGAGATCACACTGGAAATATGGAGATCACACTGGAAGGCACTGGGAGATGACTCTGGGAACACTGGAAATATGGAGATCACACTGGAAGGCACTGGGAGATGACTCTGGGAACACTGGAAATATGGAGATCACACTGGAAATATGGAGATCACATTGGAAATATGGAGATCACATTGGAAGGCACTGGGAGATGACTCTGGGAAAACTGGAGATACGGAGACCACACTAGA
Organism: Lithobates septentrionalis; assembly: GCA_037952835.1. Taxonomy (NCBI): domain Eukaryota; kingdom Metazoa; phylum Chordata; class Amphibia; order Anura; family Ranidae; genus Lithobates; species Lithobates septentrionalis. The sequence continues at coordinate 25,786 of JBBDGP010003539.1, read as the reverse complement.
AAGCACTGGGAGATGACACTAGGAACACTGGAAATATGGAGATCACACTGGAAGGCACTGGGAGATGACTCTGGGAACACTGGAAATATGGAGATCACACTGCAAGGCACTGGGAGATGACTCTGGGAACACTGGAAATATGGAGATCACACTGGAAGGCACTGGGAGATGACTCTGGGAACACTGGAAATATGGAGATCACACTGCAAGGCACTGGGAGATGACTCTGGGAACACTGGAAATATGGAGATCACACTGGAAATATGGAGATCACACTGGAAGGCACTGGGAGATGGCTCTGGGAACACTGGAAATATGGAGATCACACTGGAAATATGGAGATCACACTGGAAGGCACTGGGAGATGGCTCTGGGAACACTGGAAATATGGAGATCACACTGGAAATATGGAGATCACACTGGAAGGCACTGGGAGATGACTCTGGGAACACTGGAAATATGGAGATCACACTGGAAGGCACTGGGAGATGACTCTGGGAACACTGGAAATATGGAGATCACACTGGAAATATGGAGATCACACTGGAAGGCACTGGGAGATGACTCTGGGAACACTGGAAATATGGAGATCACACTGGAAGGCACTGGGAGATGACTCTGGGAACACTGGAAATATGGAGATCACACTGGAAATATGGAGATCACACTGGAAGGCACTGGGAGATGACTCTGGGAACACTGGAAATATGGAGATCACACTGGAAATATGGAGATTACACTGGAAGGCACTGGGAGATGACTCTGGGAACACTGGAAATATGGAGATCACACTGGAAGGCACTGGGAGATGACTCTGGGAACACTGGAAATATGGAGATCACACTGGAAATATGGAGATCACACTGGAAGGCACTGGGAGATGACTCTGGGAACACTGGAAATATGGAGATCACACTGGAAATATGGAGATCACACTGGAAGGCACTGGGAGATGACTCTGGGAACACTGGAAATATGGAGATCACACTGGAAGGCACTGGGAGATGACTCTGGGAACACTGGAAATATGGAGATCACACTGGAAGGCACTGGGAGATGACTCTGGGAACACTGGAAATATGGAGATCACACTGGAAATATGGAGATCACATTGGAAGGCACTGGGAGATGACTCTGGGAACACTGGAGATAAGGAGATCACACTGGAAATATGGAGATCACACTGGAAGGCACTGGGAGATGACTCTGGGAACACTGGAAATATGGAGATCACACTGGAAGGCACTGGGAGATGACTCTGGGAACACTGGAAATATGGAGATCACACTGCAAGGCACTGGGAGATGACTCTGGGAACACTGGAAATATGGAGATCACACTGGAAGGCACTGGGAGATGACTCTGGGAACACTGGAAATATGGAGATCACACTGGAAGGCACTGGGAGATGACTCTGGGAACACTGGAAATATGGAGATCACACTGGAAATATGGAGATCACACTGGAAGGCACTGGGAGATGACTCTGGGAACACTGGAAATATGGAGATCACACTGGAAATATGGAGATCACACTGGAAGGCACTGGGAGATGACTCTGGGAACACTGGAAATATGGAGATCACACTGGAAGGCACTGGGAGATGACTCTGGGAACACTGGAAATATGGAGATCACACTGGAAGGCACTGGGAGATGACTCTGGGAACACTGGAAATATGGAGATCACACTGGAAATATGGAGATCACATTGGAAGGCACTGGGAGATGACTCTGGGAACACTGGAGATAAGGAGATCACACTGGAAATATGGAGATCACACTGGAAGGCACTGGGAGATGACTCTGGGAACACTGGAAATATGGAGATCACACTGGAAGGCACTGGGAGATGACTCTGGGAACACTGGAAATATGGAGATCACACTGCAAGGCACTGGGAGATGACTCTGGGAACACTGGAAATATGGAGATCACACTGGAAGGCACTGGGAGATGACTCTGGGAACACTGGAAATATGGAGATCACACTGCAAGGCACTGGGAGATGACTCTGGGAACACTGGAAATATGGAGATCACACTGGAAATATGGAGATCACACTGGAAGGCACTGGGAGATGACTCTGGGAACACTGGAGATAAGGAGATCACACTGGAAATATGGAGATCACACTGGAAGGCACTGGGAGATGACTCTGGGAACACTGGAAATATGGAGATCACACTGGAAATATGGAGATCACATTGGAAATATGGAGATCACATTGGAAGGCACTGGGAGATGACTCTGGGAAAACTGGAGATACGGAGACCACACTAGAAAGCACTGGGAGATGACACTAGGAACACTGGAAATATGGAAATCACACTGGAAGGCACTGGGAGATGACTCTGGGAACACTGGAAATATGGAGATCACACTGCAAGGCACTGGGAGATGACTCTGGGAACACTGGAAATATGGAGATCACACTGGAAGGCACTGGGAGATGACTCTGGGAACACTGGAAATATGGAGATCACACTGCAAGGCACTGGGAGATGACTCTGGGAACACTGGAAATATGGAGATCACACTGGAAATATGGAGATCACACTGGAAGGCACTGGGAGATGACTCTGGGAACACTGGAGATAAGGAGATCACACTGGAAATATGGAGATCACACTGGAAGGCACTGGGAGATGACTCTGGGAACACTGGAAATATGGAGATCACACTGGAAGGCACTGGGAGATGACTCTGGGAACACTGGAAATATGGAGATCACACTGGAAATATGGAGATCACACTGGAAGGCACTGGGAGATGACTCTGGGAACACTGGAAATATGGAGATCACATTGGAAGGCACTGGGAGATGACTCTGGGAACACTGGAAATATGGAGATCACACTGGAAATATGGAGATCACACTGGAAGGCACTGGGAGATGACTCTGGGAACACTGGAGATAAGGAGATCACACTGGAAATATGGAGATCACACTGGAAGGCACTGGGAGATGACTCTGGGAACACTGGAAATATGGAGATCACACTGGAAGGCACTGGGAGATGACTCTGGGAACACTGGAAATATGGAGATCACACTGGAAATATGGAGATCACACTGGAAGGCAAAGGGAGATGACTCTGGGAACACTGGAAATATGGAGATCACACTGGAAATATGGAGATCACACTGGAAGGCACTGGGAGATGACTCTGGGAACACTGGAAATATGGAGATCACACTGGAAGGCACTGGGAGATGACTCTGGGAACACTGGAAATATGGAGATCACACTGGAAATATGGAGATCACACTGGAAGGCACTGGGAGATGGCTCTGGGAACACTGGAAATATGGAGATCACACTGGAAATATGGAGATCACACTGGAAATATGGAGATCACACTGGAAGGCACTGGGAGATGACTCTGGGAACACTGGAGATAAGGAGATCACACTGGAAATATGGAGATCACACTGGAAGGCACTGGGAGATGACTCTGGGAACACTGGAAATATGGAGATCACACTGGAAGGCACTGGGAGATGACTCTGGGAACACTGGAAATATGGAGATCACACTGGAAATATGGAGATCACACTGGAAGGCACTGGGAGATGACTCTGGGAACACTGGAAATATGGAGATCACATTGGAAGGCACTGGGAGATGACTCTGGGAACACTGGAAATATGGAGATCACACTGGAAATATGGAGATCACACTGGAAGGCACTGGGAGATGACTCTGGGAACACTGGAGATAAGGAGATCACACTGGAAATATGGAGATCACACTGGAAGGCACTGGGAGATGACTCTGGGAACACTGGAAATATGGAGATCACACTGGAAGGCACTGGGAGATGACTCTGGGAACACTGGAAATATGGAGATCACACTGGAAATATGGAGATCACACTGGAAGGCACTGGGAGATGACTCTGGGAACACTGGAAATATGGAGATCACACTGGAAGGCACTGGGAGATGACTCTGGGAACACTGGAAATATGGAGATCACACTGGAAATATGGAGATCACACTGGAAGGCACTGGGAGATGACTCTGGGAACACTGGAAATATGGAGATCACACTGGAAATATGGAGATCACACTGGAAGGCAAAGGGAGATGACTCTGGGAACACTGGAAATATGGAGATCACACTGGAAATATGGAGATTACACTGGAAGGCACTGGGAGATGACTCTGGGAACACTGGAAATATGGAGATCACACTGGAAGGCACTGGGAGATGACTCTGGGAACACTGGAAATATGGAGATCACACTGGAAATATGGAGATCACACTGGAAGGCACTGGGAGATGACTCTGGGAACACTGGAGATACAGAGATCACACTGGAAGGCACTGGGAGATGACTCTGGGAACACTGGAAATATGGAGATCACACTGGAAATATGGAGATCACACTGGAAGGCACTGGGAGATGACTCTGGGAACACTGGAAATATGGAGATCACACTGGAAATATGGAGATCACACTGGAAGGCACTGGGAGATGACTCTGGGAACACTGGAAATATGGAGATCACACTGGAAGGCACTGGGAGATGACTCTGGGAACACTGGAAATATGGAGATCACACTGGAAGGCACTGGGAGATGACTCTGGGAACACTGGAAATATGGAGATCACACTGGAAATATGGAGATCACATTGGAAGGCACTGGGAGATGACTCTGGGAACACTGGAGATAAGGAGATCACACTGGAAATATGGAGATCACACTGGAAGGCACTGGGAGATGACTCTGGGAACACTGGAAATATGGAGATCACACTGGAAGGCACTGGGAGATGACTCTGGGAACACTGGAAATATGGAGATCACACTGGAAGGCACTGGGAGATGACTCTGGGAACACTGGAAATATGGAGATCACACTGGAAATATGGAGATCACATTGGAAATATGGAGATCACATTGGAAGGCACTGGGAGATGACTCTGGGAAAACTGGAGATACGGAGACCACACTAGAAAGCACTGGGAGATGACACTAGGAACACTGGAAATATGGAAATCACACTGGAAGGCACTGGGAGATGACTCTGGGAACACTGGAAATATGGAGATCACACTGCAAGGCACTGGGAGATGACTCTGGGAACACTGGAAATATGGAGATCACACTGGAAGGCACTGGGAGATGACTCTGGGAACACTGGAAATATGGAGATCACACTGCAAGGCACTGGGAGATGACTCTGGGAACACTGGAAATATGGAGATCACACTGGAAATATGGAGATCACACTGGAAGGCACTGGGAGATGACTCTGGGAACACTGGAGATAAGGAGATCACACTGGAAATATGGAGATCACACTGGAAGGCACTGGGAGATGACTCTGGGAACACTGGAAATATGGAGATCACACTGGAAGGCACTGGGAGATGACTCTGGGAACACTGGAAATATGGAGATCACACTGGAAATATGGAGATCACACTGGAAGGCACTGGGAGATGACTCTGGGAACACTGGAAATATGGAGATCACATTGGAAGGCACTGGGAGATGACTCTGGGAACACTGGAAATATGGAGATCACACTGGAAATATGGAGATCACACTGGAAGGCACTGGGAGATGACTCTGGGAACACTGGAGATAAGGAGATCACACTGGAAATATGGAGATCACACTGGAAGGCACTGGGAGATGACTCTGGGAACACTGGAAATATGGAGATCACACTGGAAGGCACTGGGAGATGACTCTGGGAACACTGGAAATATGGAGATCACACTGGAAATATGGAGATCACACTGGAAGGCAAAGGGAGATGACTCTGGGAACACTGGAAATATGGAGATCACACTGGAAATATGGAGATCACACTGGAAGGCACTGGGAGATGACTCTGGGAACACTGGAAATATGGAGATCACACTGGAAGGCACTGGGAGATGACTCTGGGAACACTGGAAATATGGAGATCACACTGGAAATATGGAGATGACACTGGAAGGCACTGGGAGATGACTCTGGGAACACTGGAAATATGGAGATCACACTGGAAGGCACTGGGAGATGACTCTGGGAACACTGGAAATATGGAGATCACACTGGAAATATGGAGATCACATTGGAAGGCACTGGGAGATGACTCTGGGAACACTGGAGATAAGGAGATCACACTGGAAATATGGAGATCACACTGGAAGGCACTGGGAGATGACTCTGGGAACACTGGAAATATGGAGATCACACTGGAAATATGGAGATCACATTGGAAATATGGAGATCACATTGGAAGGCACTGGGAGATGACTCTGGGAAAACTGGAGATACGGAGACCACACTAGAAAGCACTGGGAGATGACTCTGGGAACACTGGAAATATGGAGATCACACTGGAAGGCACTGGGAGATGACTCTGGGAACACTGGAAATATGGAGATCACACTGCAAGGCACTGGGAGATGACTCTGGGAACACTGGAAATATGGAGATCACACTGGAAGGCACTGGGAGATGGCTCTGGGAACACTGGAAATATGGAGATCACACTGGAAATATGGAGATCACACTGGAAGGCACTGGGAGATGACTCTGGGAACACTGGAGATAAGGAGATCACACTGGAAATATGGAGATCACACTGGAAGGCACTGGGAGATGACTCTGGGAACACTGGAAATATGGAGATCACACTGGAAGGCACTGGGAGATGACTCTGGGAACACTGGAAATATGGAGATCACACTGGAAATATGGAGATCACACTGGAAGGCACTGGGAGATGACTCTGGGAACACTGGAAATATGGAGATCACACTGGAAGGCACTGGGAGATGACTCTGGGAACACTGGAAATATGGAGATCACACTGGAAATATGGAGATCACACTGGAAGGCACTGGGAGATGACTCTGGGAACACTGGAGATAAGGAGATCACACTGGAAATATGGAGATCACACTGGAAGGCACTGGGAGATGACTCTGGGAACACTGGAAATATGGAGATCACACTGGAAGGCACTGGGAGATGACTCTGGGAACACTGGAAATATGGAGATCACACTGGAAATATGGAGATCACACTGGAAGGCAAAGGGAGATGACTCTGGGAACACTGGAAATATGGAGATCACACTGGAAATATGGAGATCACACTGGAAGGCACTGGGAGATGACTCTGGGAACACTGGAAATATGGAGATCACACTGGAAGGCACTGGGAGATGACTCTGGGAACACTGGAAATATGGAGATCACACTGGAAATATGGAGATCACACTGGAAGGCACTGGGAGATGACTCTGGGAACACTGGAAATATGGAGATCACACTGGAAGGCACTGGGAGATGACTCTGGGAACACTGGAAATATGGAGATCACACTGGAAGGCACTGGGAGATGACTCTGGGAACACTGGAAATATGGAGATCACACTGGAAATATGGAGATCACACTGGAAGGCACTGGGAGATGACTCTGGGAACACTGGAAATATGGAGATCACACTGGAAGGCACTGGGAGATGACTCTGGGAACACTGGAAATATGGAGATCACACTGGAAGGCACTGGGAGATGACTCTGGGAACACTGGAAATATGGAGATCACACTGGAAATATGGAGATCACATTGGAAGGCACTGGGAGATGACTCTGGGAACACTGGAGATAAGGAGATCACACTGGAAATATGGAGATCACACTGGAAGGCACTGGGAGATGACTCTGGGAACACTGGAAATATGGAGATCACACTGGAAGGCACTGGGAGATGACTCTGGGAACACTGGAAATATGGAGATCACACTGGAAATATGGAGATCACACTGGAAGGCACTGGGAGATGACTCTGGGAACACTGGAAATATGGAGATCACACTGGAAATATGGAGATCACACTGGAAGGCACTGGGAGATGACTCTGGGAACACTGGAAATATGGAGATCACACTGGAAATATGGAGATCACACTGGAAGGCACTGGGAGATGACTCTGGGAACACTGGAAATATGGAGATCACACTGGAAGGCACTGGGAGATGACTCTGGGAACACTGGAAATATGGAGATCACACTGGAAGACACTGGGAGATGACTCTGGGAACACTGGAAATATGGAGATCACACTGGAAGGCACTGGGAGATGACTCTGGGAACACTGGAAATATGGAGATCACACTGGAAATATGGAGATCACATTGGAAGGCACTGGGAGATGACTCTGGGAACACTGGAGATAAGGAGATCACACTGGAAATATGGAGATCACACTGGAAGGCACTGGGAGATGACTCTGGGAACACTGGAAATATGGAGATCACACTGGAAGGCACTGGGAGATGACTCTGGGAACACTGGAAATATGGAGATCACACTGGAAGGCACTGGGAGATGACTCTGGGAACACTGGAAATATGGAGATCACACTGGAAATATGGAGATCACACTGGAAGGCACTGGGAGATGACTCTGGGAACACTGGAAATATGGAGATCACACTGGAAATATGGAGATCACATTGGAAGGCACTGGGAGATGACTCTGGGAAAACTGGAGATACGGAGACCACACTAGAAAGCACTGGGAGATGACACTAGGAACACTGGAAATATGGAGATCACACTGGAAGGCACTGGGAGATGACTCTGGGAACACTGGAAATATGGAGATCACACTGCAAGGCACTGGGAGATGACTCTGGGAACACTGGAAATATGGAGATCACACTGGAAGGCACTGGGAGATGACTCTGGGAACACTGGAAATATGGAGATCACACTGCAAGGCACTGGGAGATGACTCTGGGAACACTGGAAATATGGAGATCACACTGGAAAGCACTGGGAGATGACTCTGGGAACACTGGAAATATGGAGATCACACTGGAAATATGGAGATCACACTGGAAGGCACTGGGAGATGACTCTGGGAACACTGGAAATATGGAGATCACACTGGAAATATGGAGATCACACTGGAAGGCACTGGGAGATGACTCTGGGAACACTGGAAATATGGAGATCACACTGGAAATATGGAGATCACATTGGAAGGCACTGGGAGATGACTCTGGGAACACTGGAAATATGGAGATCACACTGGAAGGCACTGGGAGATGACTCTGGGAACACTGGAGATAAGGAGATCACACTGGAAATATGGAGATCACACTGGAAGGCACTGGGAGATGACTCTGGGAACACTGGAAATATGGAGATCACACTGGAAATATGGAGATCACACTGGAAGGCACTGGGAGATGACTCTGGGAACACTGGAAATATGGAGATCACACTGGAAGGCACTGGGAGATGACTCTGGGAACACTGGAAATATGGAGATCACACTGGAAGGCACTGGGAGATGACTCTGGGAACACTGGAAATATGGAGATCACACTGGAAATATGGAGATCACACTGGAAGGCACTGGGAGATGACTCTGGGAACACTGGAAATATGGAGATCACACTGGAAGGCACTGGGAGATGACTCTGGGAACACTGGAAATATGGAGATCACACTGGAAATATGGAGATCACATTGGAAGGCACTGGGAGATGACTCTGGGAACACTGGAAATATGGAGATCACACTGGAAATATGGAGATCACATTGGAAGGCACTGGGAGATGACTCTGGGAACACTGGAGATATGGAGATCACACAGGAAAGTACTTGGCGATGGCTCTGGGAACTCTGGAATACTTTTATAGCCGTAATTCTGCTAATAAAGAGATATCATTTGAGCATATTTTTGGTCTTGCAAACCAATTGGGGACAGTGGGGGTCACAGTGACTCCAAAACAGGAAAGTCAGCTGAATATGAGTTTTGTGAGTTTTTGCATAAAGCGGTAATGGGTATGGCCATAGATTTAGATAAGTTAACTTTCATATCTTTTCTGTAGAAAAGTCAAATGCTTACAGTAGGTTGATGAGGGATGTGATAAGATGAGACATAAAAGAGCAAAACATCATCTGTCTACATGTATGTATTTGCTCATTCGTATCTGACTCTCGGTGATTCTATGGGCTCGCTCTCTGGGCACCATATCTAATACACTTTAGAGACTTTTCCCATAGAATATTGTTTGCAGATTTTTTTTTTTTAACAAGGTAGACATCTATAGCGGCATCCCCAACCTCCAAAGGCCTAATGGTGACCTCCAGGGTTAGGGAGGGCGGACATCTTTCTTCACAGTACAATTGTCAGACTCTGAGACAAAAAAATAGGCTATACAGGTAGAGGGCCTTTAAGCTGGATGCAGCAACTGTATTTGTAGAACTGCTGTCTCCTACAGTCAATAGAGATCCATACACGTAACTCACAGTAACCCGCTATAGATCTTTTCTCACATCTCACAGTATCCTACTTTAGATCTTCACTCACTGAGCTCCCGGTCTCTCACTAGACTTCAAGATCCCAGTCGTCACTGGATCCCCTGAGCTCTTCCACAGCTAACCCGCTGTATTCTCCTCAAGCGTCACCCATGCTAACTCGCTGGGTCCCTGGCTTGGCACTCTGTTGTTCACTGTCCCTGGTTAGTGAATAAGGCTGCTCTGGTACTTCTTCAGACTTCCATACACTGGCCTCTGATAACCGGAGTGGTTGTCCCTTAATAGCAACGGTGACTCCTTTATCTCTGACCTTGACCCTCACTTGCCTCTGGTAACAGGAGTGGTCGTCCCATGTTGCAACTGCTCCTCCCTCCCTGCTGGCAACGATGCGGTTCCCTGTCCGGTGGAACCTCTGCAACTTGGTTGGGCTTCAGGCCGAAAGCCCAAACCCTGCGCTGCTTCTCTCAAACCCGGATAGGCCTCAGACAGCCTAGCAGCCAGGTTCCAACCGGGATAGGCCTCAGGTTTCTGGCCTAGCAACCCGGAGCCTTGTGACACACGTCCACCCAGACAGCCGTCCGGGTGGCACAGAACCCCGTTCACCTGACTCCTCCCGAATAAATAGGCTCTCCCAGCAGGCCAAGGGACTAAAGAAACCCCTGCCAATTGGCTGAGACAGCCCATCCACTCCTAGTCTGAATTCACTATGCCCTAGTCATTCTAATGCCACCGGCAACAATGCCACCTAGAGACAGAGGAGAGAGGTGCATCACATCCAGAGTTAAGGAAAAGCCAGTAAATCCCCTATCAATCAGCCAGGCTAGTTACCACCTAGCAAGCTAAATTTGTTAGCAACCCTGCCCACTACCAGGGTGCTACACATCTGCTTACACATCAAGTTCATAGTTCAGAAACTCCTTTGAAGAACCCTTTGAGGCTAGTATTGGTCTAGGGATATCAGACAGGTTATTACAGAAAATAATCTACTCTTAGGAAGCCTGCTAAAAAATCTTTCAATCATTATTAATGAATGAGATTGGATGGTATTTTTGGGGTAGCACGTGGTCTTTATCAGGTTTGGGAAGACATGTTCACAAGAAGCATTTCTTCATGGAAGCAGTTACCATGTAATATGTGGTTGTATAATTTAGTGAGTTTGGGGTCAAGGATCTGGGCAAATCTTTCATAGTAGGAAGATGTGTAGTCATCTGGGCTTTGGGCTGTTGAAGTCTTCAATGATTTAATAATGTTCAGAATTTCTGTATCTGACCAAGGGGAGGTTGGGACATTCCAACTGCTTTTGAGAGAAGGTGGGAAGAGATATATTGCCTTTTAGGATATAGCTATCAGGGATGGGTGGGATGGGGGAGGGGGGTTGTGTTGTGGGAGAGGAGAGTAAATAGTTATAAATATGGTCGGTAATACATAAAATGTCTTTTCGGTAGGGGACTGTTAGCGCCCCCCCCCCCCCCCTTGTCATGTAGTTTCAAATTATGGGATGGTTTCGGCAAGTGGGTCAATTTACAGGCAAACCTAGAAGTGGAGGAGTCGCTATGAAGAAGGAATTTGGCCTTCGACCAATGTAGGGATTTTTCAATTTTATCTGATAGAAGGGTGCCTAAGGCCAATCTTTCCTGAGTGAGTTCTTATAGGAGTGTAGGGGAGTGGTTCATTGTTGGTTTTATACAAGGCATCTTGTTCCTTAGTTAGTGAATGGATCTTGGAGGATCTTTCTTTATTTTTAGCAACTGCTATGCTAATTATGTGGCCCCTGAGGACTACCTTATGTGCTATTTATGCAGACATTTGATACAGTTGTATTCATTGTATATAAAGTAGCCCTCTAAGGCAAGAACAAGCTCTTGGCAGGTAATAGGATTTGAGGGTCATAAGGTCTCATATACAGTATGAAATGCTATCGGGGGTAACGTGATGATCTGGCCATGGGCAGGAAGATTGACTTTGGTGGAGTTAGCCATAACTATTGGAGTGTAGCACCCTCCTAGTGTAGAGTAAGCTGCTAGGCAAAATTAGTTTAGCTCAGTGGAGTTTAGCTCAGTGAAGCAAGCAGGGGTTGATTATTTAGGGCTGCTCAGTGTTTCACAAGCTGCTGTTCTGTTGCTCCCCCCTGTCTTCTAGAAGGTTCTAGAAGTAGCTTGAAAATTTGATTACTCCAGGTGGGTCAATTCCTTAGCACCGCCCCTTCTCTCCTTTTCTGGGAGTGTCTGTGCTGGCCCAGCTCCTTGGCCCCTTCCCTGCCCTCCCTAAATAACCTTTCATGTACCTGTCAGGGGAGGAGCAAAGGGGAATATTATAACGTTTTACGTGAGACAACTCAGAGTCTGTTGAGGGCTGCTGACATCACATCCAAGATGGCAGTGCCCAGCGGCAGTCTCAGGGCTTTTGGAGGTCACAAGGGAGGATTTTACAGATAAATAACATGCATAAAATACGTTAAAGTGGTTGTATACCCTAATTTGTCATTTTTACCTACAGGTAAGCCTATAATCAGGCTTACCTGTATTTGAAATTAATATCTCCTAAACCTTTATCGTTTAGGAGATATTCCCTAAACATCATGCACTTTGAATGCCCGGCTGAAGGTCCAGCAGATGCTGCGGGACCTTGCCGGGAAGAAGACTCCCGCGGGCATGCGTGGAAGTGATGCCATCGCAGCTCCGGCCCCTCGCAGCACCGGAGTCGCGAACCCGGAAGAAACGCCAAGGGGCAAAATGTCAGCTCCCTCGGCGTGGACCGGGCTTCAATACGGGGGCTTCGATCTAAGGTAAGTATTTCATAATGGGCTAGTATGCATACATTATGCCTTTGCCTGGCAGGGTTTTTTTGTTTTGTTTTTTTTTTTTTTAGATGTGTGGGTATACAACCGCTTTAAATTAATATGTATTCTTATAGGTTAATTTTTGTTGGTGAATGGCCTGGCAACAGGGACCAGGTCTTTTTAATTTTAACAAGGTACAGCTCAATTATATCCAGAGCCAAGGTGATTGGTATAAGAGAGCCAAGATTGCCTTGTGGTTGTTTAAATTGTTTATATTACTGAATTCCATAGATTTTTCTCAAACTGAATAAATTGAGAAAGTACGGTGCATGATAATATTTAATAATTTTTATTTATATGCATAGCTTGTCATTGTATGAAGAATTTCAAGAGAAGAGGAAGTTGGATGAGATAACAACAGACTTTTGTGAGTAAAATGGGGTCATTCAAGAAAGCTGGTTGAAAAAAACTATAAACGTTTGTGCATAAAGTCTATCAAGTGAACAGGAAGTCAGTTTGTTGCAATGCGGTGGTTCCTCAGCTTAGTAGTCCTCTTCATCCAACTGCCTCTTCACTTTGAAGGCTTCTTTAGAAATGTTCAAGAATGGTTCACCAGGAATGGGCCACAGTGTATGGCCAGTTGGATCCTAGTTGGCTGAGTGGGATATAAGCATTTCTGAAGAAGCCTTCAGAGAAATGAAGAGACAGATGGATGAAGAAGACCAACAAGTTGAAGAACCATCATTGGTCTTCACCAACCATCATTGCTAAAAGCAGAAGAGCTTTGTGTCAAATTCTAAAATCCCCTCCAGCCTCACAAGGCCAAAATCATCCTTTTTGTTTTCCACAGCACTTATTGAAGACTCTTCAGAAATGTTCAGGAATTGTTCATCAAGAATCGGCCAAAATTCACACAGTGTATGGCCAGTTTGTAGGTGGGGTGCGGCGTGGTGTGGCGGTAATAACACACACAGGTAAAATGCGATGAAAGAACTTGTATTAAAACAATGCAAAGACATTTCACAATAAACCCGGCGGAAGGACACCCCAACCGGGAACACTCACGGGTCCAACAGCGTGTAGAAAGCAGGTTTCAGCCGATCTGACAGCACCTGTTAGGAGGGGCAGAGTGTAGCCTGGCCGTCTCATGCCCAAACAGGAAGATGTTCAGAGAAGTTGTGAGTCCTATGCCTCTTCGTCAGGAACCTTTCCTTGCCACTAGTTCTGTCCCTACCAGGCGGGGTACCTGTCCACTCTACCCATTCGCAAAAATTTGCACCAAGCCAGGGTCTAAAATAGGCTCTGCTTGACCCAAGATGGCTGCCAGAGTCACAAGGGGTGGTAGCATCCAATCGGATTGCTTCCACAGTGACCCAGGAAACCATAGAGCAACCATATTCCTCTTGACTTCTTCACCAACTGCAGTGCCGCTGAGGAATAACGCCACCTGCAGTGGAGAAAGTAGACTGCACCTACCGACAAGTTGGATCCTAGTTGGTTGAATAGGATATAAGCATTTCTGAAGGAGCCTTCAGTAAAGTGAAGAGAAAACTGAATGAAAAAGATCAGCAAGTTGAAGAACCATCATTGGTGAAGAACCATCGTTTCTAAAAGCAGACAAGCTTTGTGTCAAATTCTACAGTTCCCTCCAGCCTTACGAGGCCAAATTCATCAATTTTTTTCCACAGCACGTATTGAAAACTTCTTCAGAAATGTTCAGGAATGGTTCATCAAGAATCGGGCAGAATTCACATAGTGTATGGCCAGTTGGATGTACGCATTTCTGAAGAAGTCTTCAGTGAAGTGAAGAAGCAGATTGATGAAGAGGACCATCAAGTTGAAGACCCACCACTGGTGAAGAACCATCATTGCTGAAAGTAATAAGAACTGTGCCAAACTCTATGGTTCCTTCAAGCACTACAAGACCAAAATTATCTTTTTTTTTCACAGCATTTGTTAAGTGAGGATGCTGATTGCATGAAGACAGCGACTTCCTCTAGTATAAGGGAAGCTTGATAAGGCTCTTTGAGGAAAACACAGATGAAGAGGAAGTTAAGGAGGTTTTACAGCTTTGTAAGGTCTTTGGGCCTTCCGGTTAGAAAACAAAGTCATGAAGTGTTCGGTACTGTCAAGTGACAATGATCACCAGTCAAAGTGTTCCACTCTCAGCCCCTGTAATGTGACCATGGTCATTAGTATCAGCCTGATTATAGCACACACTGCCCCTTTCTGTACATGGGGTGTACACACCATTGCAATTACATGAGCAGTTGTGCAATACATATTCCTGATTAATGCCTCACAGTAGCTAAGCCAATGCATGTGTATGGCTATGAAAATAATTTGTGTGGAGCAGCAGATGCTTTCCTTTTTGTTCAAGTTCTCATTTGCAGCTACAGTGTAGACTGCAGACGGGCTGAATGTAAACAAAGCAAGGGTTATAAAGGCCAGGGTCGGGAGGCCTTCCCTTTTACTTGGGCTATGTCCTCCATTAAGTATCTAGGCGTTCAACTCACTGACCGCTTTGAGACACTGTACTTACTTAATTACCCTGCACTCTCGAGCATGGTGCATAGAGACCTGCAAAGCTGGACAAAGACAACCTTCTCTTGGCTAGGTTTGGTCAATATAATTAAAATGAACATCCTTCCTAGGGTGCTCTTCCTCATGCAGATGTTTCCTGTCCCTCTCCCTAAAAATGTTTTTGCCTAATTTCAGGGCTTGCTGGTTGGGTTTGTATGGCATAACAAAAAAAACGCGGTTAGCAATGTCCTTACTTCAGGGGTGGGGGGTCTAGGCCTCCCTGACATACGACGCTATTACAGGGCCATTGTATTGGGTCCCCTGTGGCCACTTCATGGTGAGACACCCTGGAGTGTTAGAGTTGGCCCTCAGCGTGGGTCTTGTGTTTTATACAGTCAGAATGCTCGTCCATGGTAACCCCTTGGGTCAAATAGGCGGTGACCCCATTAGCTACGATGTTTTACCTTTTTCCCTAGTTTTCGTTTCCTTCCCTTTTATATCTCATGTTTTTGTAGTCCTATATACCGATGCATTTACCTCTGTTACTTTATTCGCAAACCCTCATAAGTAGGGCATTGTTGGCTATGCTGTGTTCGCTGTTTTACAAATAAAGACTACATAAAAAAAAATAAAGGCCCGGGTCGGTGATGACAGCTCTTTACATTCTGGGAAAGACAGGGACATAGCTAAAAGGTTATATATAAAAATTGATTAGAGACCCTGCATATAAACGAGAGAAGACATGGGAATCCCGCCTATATTGAACAAAGAGTAGCACTCACCGAATATGTATCGGGGGGGGGGGGGGGGGGGGTGTAATCAAATTACTGTACCAAAAATAGAAAAAATAACAAACCAAATGACCAAAAACACACCCTAAAGAGGTAAACTACACAATTTTATTAGCTATAAAAGAGCAAAATACAAAAAGGTAATAAAAGGTCCCTGAGTCCCCTATAAATAAATAGATCTAATAGAAATTCACAAATAAGTTGGACCCCACTGATCTATCTATACCCTCCCAAGGAATGACCTGTGAAACAGATAGACCATGCTACCTCCGCCATTCACCCACCCCAGGTAACACCTGTTTGTGGGTGTTAGGGCATTGAACGAACTACCTGACAACACTACCTTGGTAATGAATAACCTAATGATTTACCACGGATAAGTAATACTACCAATAGACATCATGGACGACAAACATCCTTTGGACAGTTATTAATTCATGTGAGATATACTGAGATATCGCTTTGAAATACAGATGTACCGGGACACCGTTTGGAAATACATACTACACAGATAATCAACTGGAAATTCATGGCACGTATTTTGACTGGCAGATTGAATCCTACTGTGTATCAGAGAGATATCTGAGTGACCTACCATCACTGAGTAATAATCTCTGCTGTGCTTCCATGTACTTCTGTTTGCTACAATTATTTGGAGGATATACAGCTACCAGTAAGTAACCGAAATTGTATCTTTATACAGCGTTCATTGCTACAAAAGTCTGGAGGATACACCTGCGCGTAGCCAGGGCCGTCTTTAATATTGATTAGACCCATGCAATTTCGCTCTCCACTTGCTCTGAGGCATACAATAAATCGCAGTTAGACTTAAAATCAGTTTACTGTATCAGATCGGGCAGCGATTTCGATTGGTTGCCAGAGGTTACAGCATATCATTACCTCTTACTGACTGGTTGCTAGAGGTCACAGCACACAATAAGGCTCACTGATTAGTTGCTAGAGGTTACAGTACATGGTTTCTGCTTGTTGATTGGTTGCTATGGTTTACGGTACATTAATACTGCTCACTGGTTGCTATAGGTTACAGCACATCTTCTCCTCACTGCAGGGGGGGGGGGGGGGGCATGATATACAAATGAATGCCGCTTTTATTTACATATCAATGCTGTCATTATTTACATATGAATGACGGTTATTTACATGTAAACACAGGATATGCAGGTGAGTCATCTGTACACAACAATAGAGCAGAGCTAGGCAGCATTAGTAGCAGCACTTCATACTGAGATATCGGGACACTGCACAGGACTAAAACTTCAAGGGACAAGGGAATTTAAACTGCAATAGTTGCCAAGTATGAGGCAGCTGCTTTGGGCCCCACAACAATGACAGGGCCCAGGGCAGCTGCCCCTTTTGCCCTGCCTTAAAGAAGGCCCTGCACGTAGCGGGCACCTCGGCATATGGTTACACTGTATACACATTTGAGAAGAAGTTTCTATCTCTGTGACAGTATATCCTACAAGTACCAAGCGATTTACTAACAGTATTGACCATCTCACCATGATCTTTTATTTGGATTACAGGATGAGAACAATGGGATTTATCCACACTCGAGGACATCTATTTTCATTAGGAGCATAGAATTCTCCTTCCTCCTACATTCTTTGTTTGGACTACTATACATCTCCCAACATTGTTCTCTGTTCCCTTTCACGATACTTTTTTTACTCTTGACTGACGGACTGACTATTAGTTTATTTTGTATTCTCTGAGGTTGGCTACTGTGTTATTCTACCTAGGAAACAGCGTGAACATTTCTGCATTTGCAGAATCACGCGGTCCTTCCAGGAATTTTACAGTTCAGCCCTCACCCCTAGGTAGCTGGGGGTACTAACAGGTGTAATAGGGGAGTGCTTTATATCGGGGGGGGGGCTCTCTGGACTGCGGGTTTCCATCTTTCCATGAAGGTTATTATTGCATGGTCTATCTGTTTCACAGGTCATTCTTTGGGAGGGTATAGATAGATCAGTAGGGTCCAACTTAGTTGGGAATTTCTATTAGATCTATTTATAGGGGACCCAGGGACCTTTTATTACCTTTTTGTATTTTGCTCTTTTATAGCTAATAAAATTGTGTAGTTTAACTCTTTAGGGTGTGTTTTTGGTCATTTGGTTTGTTATTTTTTTCTATTTTTGACCCTGCGTATATTGAAATATGTGTTTTGAATGTGCAGCTACAGAAGCCCAATGCTTAACCCCGTTTAATGTGCACCTTTCTATTGGTTAAGGAGGCCAACACAATGCTTTGTGGGATACGGCAGGGGGGTGACCAATAGCTACAAAGTTGCAGCCAAAGGCGACCTTAGGTATATTGGCCACCCTGACTCTGCAGGCCCCTGGGTCTACAAGGGATATCTAAGATACCCTCATATGCATCTGCTCTAAACATCTGCAGACAGCGCCAGTAATAACACATTTGCTTTCGAAGACAAGCCGAGTTTTAGAAAACTTTCCACTCCCGAAATAGATGGAACGCTGCCTGGTGCTAAATATAGTAAGATTCATTTTTTGAAGCTTCTTTTGAAATTCCAGGGCCTGAGTGGGCCCAGTACATTGTTTACACCCTCTGGAGCTCCATAAACTACCACTTGGGGTAGGGTTTTAAGTGCGCAAGATGGGGCCCTACGTGAAAACCATTAAGGGGTCCTCCAGTGTTCATTCTAGTTATAAAGAATACTAATTGCTTTCGGTCATATAGAGGTTTCCAAACTACAGGTATATCTTCAATCTACACAGGTTGAACTGGATGGACTATTGTCTTTTTTCAACCTTACCTACCTTGTAATCTCTCCTTCTCTACCAGCCTCTTCCTCACCCCTCTAAAGCATGCTGGTCACCCCCATATTTGAATACTAATTGCTTTGGTCATATAGAGGTTTCCAAACTATATGTTCAATCTCACATCTTCAATCTCTCCTTCTCTACCAGCCTCTTCCTCACCCCTCTAAAGCATGTTGGTCACCCCCATATTAATAAAGCCTGAACAACCATCTCTTTGCTCACATTTACCTCCAAACTTCTAGAATAACTAGTCTACAACCGTCTGATGCACCACCTCATTGATAACAACCTTCTCAACCCATCTGGGTTTCACCCAAAACTCTCCATGGAAACTCCTCTCCTAAAACACAACTTATTACCTGCTAAAACCAATGGCCACTACTCTATCCTCTTTGCCGGTTCTCCTGCTACCTATCTCACCAGACCTTCATTGGCACCTACAACTCTACTTCCTCCTCTCCCTCTTCTGTAGGTGTCCCCCAAAGACCTGTCCTCAGAGCTTTTTCATTTTCTAGGTACACCTCTTACCTCCCTTGGTTAGTTAAAAGTCTCCCATGACTTTCAATTCCATCTCTAACTTGACGACACCAAAACCTCTCTCGTTTCTTCAGGTCACCCCACCAATCTCCTCACCCATTCCTAATTTACTAATGGACATATCAGTATGGATGTCAAACCACTTTCTAAAAATCAGCTCATATTTCCCCCACCACCAAGATACTCATCCCCTTGTTATCTCTTGCCTTGACTATTGCACCTCTTTGCTTCTTGGCCTACCTCTTCACAGGCTACTCCCCTTCAGCCTATCTGCTGCTGACAGTGCTTACAGACTCATCCACGTTACCAATCAAACTGTGTACACTGACCCTCTACATCCATCCCTCCACTGGCCTCCATTGGGTGTCCTCCAGCCCACTGCAAAAATCCCTCCACTGGCCTTCACTGAGTGTCCTCCACCCCTCTGCACCAATCCCTCCACTGGCCTCCACTGAGTGTCCTCCACCCCTCTGCACCAATCCCTCCACTGGCCTCCACTGGGTGTCCTTCACCCTTCTGCACCAATCCCTTCACTGGCCTTCACTGGGTGTCCTCCACCCCTCTGCACCAATCCCTTCACTGGCCTTCACTGAGTGTCCTCTACCCCTCTGCACCAATCCCTTCACTGGCCTTCACTGAGTGTCCTCCACCCCTCTGCACCAATCCCTCCACTGGCCTCCACTGAGTGTCCTCCACCCCTCTGCACCAATCCCTCCACTGGCCTCCACTGAGTGTCCTCCACCCTTCTGCACCAATCCCTTCACTGGCCTTCACTGAGTGTCCTCTACCCCTCTGCACCAATCCCTTCACTGGCCTTCACTGAGTGTCCTCCACCCCTCTGCACCAATCCCTCCACTGGCCTCCACTGAGTGTCCTCCACCCCTCTGCACCAATCCCTCCACTGGCCTCCACTGGGTGTCCTTCACCCTTCTGCACCAATCCCTTCACTGGCCTTCACTGGGTGTCCTCCACCCCTCTGCACCAATCCCTCCACTGGCCTCCACTGGGTGTCCTTCACCCCTCTGCACCAATCCCTCCACTGGCCTCCACTGGGTGTCCTTCACCCCTCTGCACCAATCCCTTCACTGGCCTTCACTGGGTGTCCTCCACCCCTCTGCACCAATCCCTTCACTGGCCTTCACTGAGTGTCCTCTACCCCTCTGCACCAATCCCTTCATTGGCCTTCACTGAGTGTCCTCCACCCCTCTGCACCAATCCCTCCACTGGCCTCCACTGAGTGTCCTCCACCCCTCTGCACCAATCCCTCCACTGGCCTCCACTGGGTGTCCTTCACCCTTCTGCACCAATCCCTTCACTGGCCTTCACTGGGTGTCCTCCACCCCTCTGCACCAATCCCTCCACTGGCCTTCACTGAGTGTCCTCCACCCCTCTGCACCAATCCCTCCACTGGCCTTCACTGAGTGTCCTCCACCCCTCTGCACCAATCTCTCCACTGGCCTTCACTGAGTGTCCTCCACCCCTCTGCACCAATCCCTCCACTGGCCTTCACTGAGTGTCCTCCACCCCTCTGCACCAATCCCTCCACTGGCCTCCACTGGGTGTCCTTCACCCTTCTGCACCAATCCCTCCACTGGCCTTCACTGAGTGTCCTCCACCCCTCTGCACCAATCCCTCCACTGGCCTTCACTGAGTGTCCTCCACCCCTCTGCACCAATCCCTCCACTGGCCTTCACTGAGTGTCCTCCACCCCTCTGCACCAATCCCTCCACTGGCCTTCACTGAGTTTCCTCCACCCCTCTGCACCAATCCCTCCACTGGCCTCCACTGGGTGTCCTTCACCCCTCTGCACCAATCCCTCCACTGGCCTTCACTGAGTGTCCTCCACCCCTCTGCACCAATCTCTCCACTGGCCTTCACTGAGTGTCCTCCACCCCTCTGCACCAATCCCTCCACTGGCCTTCACTGAGTGTCCTCCACCCCTCTGCACCAATCCCTCCACTGGCCTCCACTGGGTGTCCTTCACCCCTCTGCACCAATCCCTTCACTGGCCTCCACTGCGTGTCCTCCACCCCTCTGCACCAATCCCTCCACTGGCCTCCACTGGGTGTCCTTCACCCCTCTGCACCAATCCCTCCACTGGCCTCCACTGGGTGTCCTTCACCCCTCTGCACCAATCCCTCCACTGGCCTCCACTGCGTGTCCTCCACCCCTCTGCACCAATCCCTCCACTGGCCTTCACTGCGTGTCCCTCACGACTCTGAAAGCAAGGTCCATAAAAACATGGATGAGCGAGTTTGGGGTGGAGAAACTTGACTGGCCTGACCCCCAACCTGATAGAACACCTTTGGGATGAATTAGAGCGGAGACTGCGAGCCAGGCCTTCTCATCCAACATCAGTGCCTGACCTCACAAATGCTCTTCTGGAAGAATGGTCAAACATTCCCATAGACACACTCCTAAACCTTGTGAACAGCCTTCCCAGAAGAGTTGGAGCTGTTATAGCTGCAAAGGGTGGGCCAACTCAATATTGAACCCTACGGACTAAGACTGGGATGCCATTAAAGTTCATGTGCGTGTAACGGCAGGCGTCCCAATACATTTGGTAATATAGTGTATACATATATATCACATTTTCTGTGTGTTTTTAAAAAAAAAAAAAAAGTATTTGTTCTCACCTCTGTTGCATCCCAGTGCTGCTGATCTCCTGCGGCCTTTTTGCAGCCACTGTCTGTCTAACTACACCCCTATGGTGGTTGCGTGGCATGTTTTTTTTTTAGGGAGGGTTCCCTGATGGTGACAACGTGCCTGAACAAGGAGTGTTAAAACTGCCACCTGTACCCTTCCCTCGGAAAGCCCTTGTGACAGGGTGACAACGCAGGAGCCCAATCAGAAGACAGCGGCAGAGCGTTGTCACCCTAAAACAGGAAGTGCCTGCACAAGAAATTTCATAGCAGGATGAGTAAGGAATTCATTAACCTCTTGGTGACCCGGCCGCCGCAGTTATACTGTGGCAAGTAGGCTCGGCTGCGCGAATCGCCGTAGGTGTACGCCGCTTCGTGCACGAGGTCCTGTGGGCACACGCGCCCGCCCGCCGAGGCCAAACGGGGGAAAGCCAAATCGGCGGGTCCGGCGAACATCGAGCCCGCCCCGCGATCTTTCCTCGCAGAGACAGAACGGGGATCTGCCGAAGTTCCCTGCCAGTGTCATTAGTACCGTGACAGTGCATATTTTTAGCACTGATCCCTAATAATGTCACTGGTTCCCAAAAAAGTGTCAAAAATGTCAGTTAGGTGTCCGATCTCTCCGCCGCAAGGTCGCAGCCCCGCTAATAATCACTAATCGCCACCATTACTTAATGAATAAATATAAAATATATAAAATAAATAATAAAAATGCCATAAAACTATCCCCTATTTTGTAGATGCGATAACTTTTGCGCAAACCAATCAATATACGCTTACTGTTTTTTTTTGTTTTTTTTAACCAAAAATATGTAGAAGAATACATATTGGCCTAAATTGATAAAGAAATTAGATTTTTTTTACATTTTTTTATTGGATATGTATTATAGCAGAAAATATTTTTATTATTTTATATATTTTTATGTCGGTCTTTTTTTGTTTATAGCGAAAAAAATAAAAACCGCAGAGGTGATCAAATACCACCAAAAGAAAGCTCTATTTGTGGGGAAAAAAGGACATCAATTTTATTTGGGTACAGCATCGCACGACCGCGCAATTGTCAGTTAAATTAACGCAGTGCCGTATCGCAAAAAACACCCTGGTCAGGAAGAGGGGGGGGGGGGGAGGTAAATCCTTCCGGTTTTTAAGTGGTTAAAGAGGAGCTCTGGTCATTGTGAAAAAAGTAAATAAAAATTAAGTCAGCAGCTACAAATACTGTAAGTGTTGACTTTTAACCACTTAAGGACCGGGCCTATTTTTCAAACTTGTTGTTTACAAGTTAAAATCTGTTTTTTTTTTGCTAGAAAATTACTTAGAACCCCCAAACATTATATATATATAATATAACATTATATAACATTATAATAAATAAATAAATTTTATATATATATATATATATATATATAATTTATTTATTTATTTTTATTTCAGACACCCTAGAGAATAAAATGGCGGTCATTGCAATACTTTATGTCACACCGTATTTGCGCAGCGTTCTTACAAACGCAATTTTTTGGGGGTAAAAAATACACTTTTTTCTCCCATTAAAAAATAATAAAACAGTAAAGTTAGCCCAATTTTTTTTTTTTAATATTGTAATAATTTTACGCCGAGTAAATTGATACCCAACATGTCACGCTTCATAATTGCGCCCACTCGTGGAATGGCAACAAACTTCGACCCTTCAAAATCTCTGTTTAAATTTTCTACAGGTTACCAGTTTTGAGTTACAGAGGAGGTCGCTTTTGCTAGAATTATTGCCCTAGCTCTAACGATCGCGGTGCGGTTTAAACACCGTTTACATATGCGGGCGCGACTTACGTATGCGTTCGCTTCTGCGTGCGAACTCGGTGGGACAGGGATCCTTATTTATTTTTTTTTCTTATTTATTTTACTTTTTTTATTTTTTATTTTTCCACACTCTCCCTTTAAAAAAAAAAAATGTTTGGATCACTTTTTTTCCCTATTACAAGGAATGTAAACATCCCTTGTAATAGAAAAAAAAGCATGACAGGGCCTCTTAAATGTGAGATCTGGGGGGTCAAAAAGTCCTCAGATCTCACATTTACACTTAAACGCAATAAAAAAAATAACAGATTAAAAAATAGAATAAAAAAAAGTCTCTCTAAGGCTGTTGGGCAGAAATGACGTTTGACGGCCTTAGAGGGACATTCACAGCCGTCTTCTGTTGCGCATGCGCATGCGCTGTTCTTTCTGAATGGTCCCGCAGTCTCCTGGGACCTGTGATGTGTCCCAGGAGGTTGCGGAGGCTTTTTATATTGAATGGCCGTGCGCCAATGCGCTAAGCCAATGTGCAGTTACGCACCACTGTGCGGCGTGGCGTGCTGTGTCTGCGTCTCAATTTTTTTGGGGTCCTTAAGCTTTCGTAGGTTGTCAGTGTTTCCTTTTTAATCTTGGCAAAGGAAAGATCCGGTGCGGTTACGGTACAGTTGGTGAGGTCAGAGATGTAGCAACATTTCCCAGGACCATGTAAGATGCTGGAAAATTATTTTTATTAATTATTATTATTATTTATTATTATAAAATTATATTAAAGGATGAGGCGCTAGTGATGTTTAGTTTCACAGGACGCCATTCATTGTTTTTCATTTTTTTTTATGCCATAATCTAAGATGTCTTTGGAAAGAAGGATCTCTTCCCAACAGGGCTAATAAAGTAGAAGGCGTCTATTTATTAAAAAAAAAAAAAAAGAAAAAAGAAAAAAAAATCAGCTCCATCTAGTGGCCATAATGCAGTACTTTTCTGAAATACCTCAATCAGGAGAATACGACATCATGGCCACTGGGCACTTCCCGCAAAAACCACCGTAGCTATACGTCGGTACTTTGGCATAGAATGCCGGGGTTATGGCAGCTATCTGCTGCCATAACCCCGGCATTCTACGCCAAAGTACCGATGTACAGCTACAGCAGTTTTTACAAGTTAAATAAGCCAGTAGCCAATAGCTTCCGTCTCGTACTTGCTTCAGAGCATGCGTCGTTTTTGGTCCATCGGAACAGCATACAGACGATCGGTTTTCCCCGATAGGAATTGGTTCCGTCGGAAATATTTAGAATATGTTCCATTTCTAGGTCCGTCAGAATTTTCGAAAAAAAAAAGTCAGATGGGGCCTACACAGGATCGGAATAGACGATGAAAAGCTCCTGTCTAAATTTTTCTGTCAGACATTCCGCTCGTGTGTACGCGGCTTTAGTCTAGGGCCATGCGTTTTGGACCCTCTTGACTAATTGTCACAATACCATGTCTGCGCTGATACTTATTTGGTTAATTTTTCCCCCTACAGATGTACTACACTCGCATCTACCCCTGATGAAGCGAGCATGGTCTTGCGAAAAGCGTTTGGATACTTTTTATGCTTGTGCACTTTGCAATTTACATTCTATACCATGATACGTGTA